>CANXYC010457263.1:0-24632 GCA_948193065.1 Aleurites moluccanus
CTAGAACTAATTCAAATAACATGCATAAATACCAATTTCATGCATAAATATATATAAGCATAACAATATAAAGAAATTAAAAATCTCCCCCCGAAGATCTCTATATGGATTTGGTTCAGGCTAAGCTGAGGTGTTACACAATGAGTTCTCGAATCCTTGCAATTTTGTTCAAGTAAAGAGATACTTTGTGTAGTTTTTGTTTCACTATAATCAAAGCATGCATTATACAAAAAAGAACTATGTGGACCTGATTCTCAGGAAAAAAAAAGTGTGTTCAATGAAAGAAAAAGAAAAGAAAAGAAGGAAATTGAGATACGTAGGCAGTCCTCTTTAGGTACGGTCCAAATCATAATAAAGTTATCATTTTGTGGTACAATCATTACATGGTTATTTGATTCTTTGTCAGCTCGATAAGTTGAAAACCTGAAAGGGTGGCTTAGGTAGAAGTTAGAGCAGCTCGTCAAGTCGAAAACCCACAAGGGTGGCTTGAGCCAAAGTTAGAGGAATGATAAAGAAAAAAGAATATAGAAAATAGAAAGAGAGAAGAAAAGTAAGAGAACTATGATATCTCATTTACATTTCATGTGCCATTCACCAATCATCATTCTGGTGGTGAAATATACAAGTAATCATGACTTGTCAAAAATCATGTCACATCTTTACAATTTTGTCTATATATATCATGTCATGTCATCCAGTCAAGCACAAAAAACTCATGACTGGGTTAAAGTCTATCCAGATCAACAAAAAAGTAGATCTACAAAATCCATATCTAGATCCTAAAGAGAAAAATGAACTTATGGCTAAACAAATCAGTCATCATCAATCTATCTAAGTCCTCATTCTCCTCAGGCGAATATGTCCACTCCCATCCGAGTCATCATCCTCCTCTAAAGTGTTAGACACCCTTACCTTGGTTGTTGCATCCTCAGTACCTCGTATCATCTCTACTTCTATGCCAGTGTTAAGTCTTGAGTTACCCTCGGTCTCTAAGTCCCTCTTTATCAATCAAAACAAAATCACTTTACGTAGCTTCTCTGTGAGCCAAACCCTCTCATTGAGCCAAACATCATAATCATCCAACCTTTCAGTTAATCCAAATGCGCTAACTATACATATTATCCTTCTCCAACCACTCATGATAGCCCGCGCCACAGTACTATCAATAAGGGAAACCGCAAAAACAAACCCATTTGATGGGATTCCTTGAGACACACCCATTTGCCTTAAAACCCTGGTCCCTGGGTAGAAGTTGGTCATATGAAAACCCAACAAATACACCATACTATACCTATAACTTATAGTAATGACTGAGCAAACCCCATACTAAGACCAAACCACAAAATGTCCTTTCGGCCTAACTCCAACAGCCGACTAATCCATTCATGCTCAGTGTCGAAGTAGACTAGAATCTTTCGTGTTTGATAGTTCGCCGATGAATATGGTATTCTTGATGGAAGACTAACCACTTGAAGGTGATCTTTATGCCAAACCTAGAAAAGAGTGCAGTTAGACTAAACAGATTAGTGAAACCCTGCTAAATAGACCAGCTAATCCAGTCAACTGAAACAGATCAGTCAAACCCAGCTAAACAGGCTAGCTAATCCACTCAACCCAAACAAATTAACTAAACCTAGCTAAACAAACCAGCTAACCCAATTAGACTACCCAGACTAGTCAAAACCCAACCAAAGAAAAAGAAAAAGAGTCATTTTCTCACCTGAAGAATCACCGGGCTGACAGACCATGGCCTATCCACACTGCACCTGCTATCCAAACAATGCGATGTCTTAGCTAGAACAAGCTCGACAACAGAAGGACCTTACCTTATCTGAGAAACCAGCTCTGCCATCTTAATACTACCCCATCCCAAAGTACTGGGAAACAAATAACCCGATAACAAACACAATACCAATGCAACCATCTTTAGCTCCTGCCTAACCATATTCTTAAGGTTGCCTGAATCTATAAACTCCTTAATAACCATAACCAAATTAATCTGACCATCTGCCATAATGGAGTTGGCAAAGTCTTGATTCACCCCTAAAAGCCTCTGAAAAGACTAAAAATAGCCAACAGTATGTTCCGGCCTAGCCAAGGTAGCATCCACCCTACTACTAATTATCACACTTAACTCTTCAAAAGTGGGGAATAACTCTTCCAAACCTGTTTCAAAGTGAAACACGTGGACAGTTAGGTCCCAAAACCTCAAGCAAGCTCCCAAAAACTCCCAATCTACCCTTACACCAATCAACGTCAGAATAAAATTGACATCATAGCACCTCAAATGTATCTTTTTAACCTTATTCAAATCTTTGACCTATAAAGATAGACTGTGACTACAAAAGGGTTCCATACATATAGAAACCCACCAAAACTAGAAAAAGTAGGAGATTTAAAGTGACTAGAAGTTATATCAAATGCATAGGAAAGGTATTTATAGCATAAAATTTGAGGAAGAAGCCAGAAAAACCCAAATATGTTGCTGCCACCACTGTACCTTGTGGAAGCCACCACACAGGCTTGGTGGATCCACCTAGGCTTTGTGGCAGATCTGCTAGCCTATCTGGTGGCAGACACCAGGCACAAAGGGCAGCATAGCCCCTTTTTGCCTAGTGGTAGCCTCCTGGGCGACCATTTCCTATCAGTTTTTCACTTTTCGACCCGTTTTTTCAGACATTTTGAGATATTTACGAATATTTTTATGCATACATGAGCATTTTCATCATCCAAATTAATTTAGAACACTGGCATTGCCCAAATCATGCATACATTCAGTTCAAACACAAAAGCTTGTCCAATAAAAGCCAGTGCATTAAGCATGCATAACATACATCCATCCATCATTAATGTTACATAATTAAGCCAGTAAAGATAGGAAACATAAACAAGAAGAAGAAGAAAAAGAAAGCCAAACAAAAAATAGTCAGGGTTGATGGTCACAGTGACAACACTGTCAGGAATCCTCTAGCTGAGAGCTATCATCTATGAAATCTATTCGGGTCAGCATAATGCTCAAGTTAAGCTACATCCTTCTAGCCATCTCGTAATTGTGATAGATCCACTCCTTAGGAGGCTACAATAAAGAAAACTGGAAAAAAAAAAAACAGACACATGTCAGAGAAATAATAGTTAGAAAAATTACCACCAGAGATATAAGAAGCAACGATGAATTACTGCTGGACGCAAAGGAAGTGGTAGCAATCAAGGATAAGTATGATCCGGGACTTGATGGATGTAAAGCACACCATTTTGACCCATATATAAAATCTCTCTAGTTACCCAATAGTGAGATCTCCAAAAGGAATCAATCGAAGATGATCCAACCTCCGCATTTGGTTCAGGGTCAGTGGGTGGCATAGGATTAATATTTGGTGCAGGAAATCCGGAAGAACCAACGAAACTTGGCTCAAATGAAAACCTAGAAAACTGTATGGTAGAAGGCCTAAAAGATGAGCCAATTATCGGATTAGCAGCTGCTACAACATGAGGACTCCTCATCTGATTGCCAACTCTGTCCATCAGATGAGTCTGATAGAAGTCAATGTAAGATCCTTTGGAAAGATGAAACCATTCCAAAGACAGCCCCCGTATGACTCTTCAGAGGTACAAATTTTTGAATGCCAATGCATATCCATAGGTGGATGATATAGAACCACTCTTCTACCTATGGTTTGGGCATTCATTTTCTCTCCCAGATAGTACAATCGAAAATATGGAGATCGTAGGAGCACCCAACATAAGGACAAGTCCCGATATAGCAGCAGATTTGATGGCATCATTAACAGTCTTTCCCCAAAAGGTTGAAATTTGACCTGCACATCAACAATGAGTTAAAAATAGGGAGAACACTAACCAAATAATCAAAGGGATAACCTGAATACCTGAGTAGACATTAGGGTGCCAAAGAAAGACCACAGTGTAAGAAGGTTGCACTTCTCATTTTCAAAGTAGTTCTTTTAGCTCCATCAATAGCCCACTGGAAATATATCAAGCCCCGGTGACTTCAAATTAGGGGTAATTGAGGAGAAATACTCATATGCCCAAGCCTAAATAGGTCAAACCATCAAATATTATTGCAAGCAGACAACAATTGGTTGATTAGAATGAACATAAGCAATTGAGTAAGCAAAATAACAGAAAGAAAGGCTTACCTCCAAGATGAAACAAGTTCCCCTGTATGAATGGTAAGAGCCACGGGAGGGTTTAGTCATCTCCTGGTACATGGTGCTGAGGACCACACCACCCCAGTCATACTATCCTACAACCGACAAGTCTTCCAAGCTCTTCAAGAGGTTCAGGTCCAAAGGGTCATGTTGCGTTTGATCGAAAATGCAACTGATGATGAGTAATAAGGAAAGGCATGCCATCATGTCAACATTCCTCTTAATGGCTGCCAAATTCTTACACATTTTCAAATGGTTCAAAAGCCAAGGCCGAGGAACAATTGTACGTGTGTTCGGAGGAACATCACTTAGAAGTTCAAATAATGCTTTTGTAGTATACTCATTTCTCCAGTCATCACAAAGTTCCAGTGGCCTAGTACCAAAGTGGATCTCCATTAACATACTCAAATCTTTTGGAATCATCATGAGTTCACCACAAGGGAAATGAAAAGTATTAGTGGTGTCCAACTACCGCTCAATAAGAGCCTTCATAAAATCGACATGGCTCTCACCACTCATATCACAATCTAAGAAGAAATGAACCCAATTGGCTCCAATGCCTCCCATAGACACACATCATATTCTATGGATGCATGAACAAAAGACATATTTTGGATTCCACCCTAGTTTTTTTAAAGTCTTTATGCTATAATCAAAAATGCAGAATGGTAAATTAATCGAGCAGAATAACAATCAGCTGATAGAGTGGCAATCAAAAAAGCAGAATGGAAATCAGACAAGCACAATAGAAATTAGTCGAGCAGAATGGCAATCAAATAAACAGAATGGAAACCAGCTGAGCAAAGTGACAATCAGAAAAGTAGAATAGTAATCAGATGAGCAGAGTGGCAATTAGAAAAAGCAGAATGATAATCGAACAATAAGAAAAAACAACAACAAGAGTGATAATCAAACAGATAGACTAATAGAGCAGACGAACAGATAGACAGACAGACCAGCAAAATGGACAAATAAATAAATAAATAGAGTAAATAGTAGAAGAAATGGAATAAAAAATCTTACCTAGTGACCAATTTGGTGACGGAAGTGTGTGCGAAAGCATTTTAAAATTTTCTCCAAAGTCCATGGTCACAAAGAATTTTCCACAAGGATACAACCAAATTTGGCCCAAAACACAAATATGTATTAACCAAAAAGACAATGGTAAGTGAATACCTCTCATAGCACAATACGAGTCGATCCGACTTTTGGTTAGAGCATCTATAATGTGATGCCTCTAATCCATCCACACGAGCACTGTTCAATTGGACTTGCTCTATGAACTAGGATTGCATCTGGTCACCTCTTTATTGTTACCCGAAATGGCCAAGCCTTCCATATGTTCTTGAATCACAATAGGGTTCATACAAGACTAAATGTTTGGGACACATCCTCAAGCATCCATATACTAATCCATAGCAAAGGTCAAGGAACTTGAAATGAAGAAGTAAAATTAGTTTTATCTTCATTCAAATCTAATTAGCAAAGGCAAAATGGAAGCTTACTCTTCTTTATCTTCATTATAAGGTTTCCATGAAGACAATGAGATAATAACAAAACCCAACTCACCTTTCAATTCCTTATCACAATTTAAACATCATATACAAAGAAAAGGAAGAAAGGACTACGTTTTTCCTTACTCAATCTGAAGCTTCATTTGCAAAACCAAGCTTAGAAAGGAAGAATATAGAAAAGGAAATGGACACTCTTCTATAACTTTTCTATCTTCCATGACTTAGAATAAAATGAGAAGAATAAGATGAGAGCATTTTCTCATCTGTCAATTTCAGCCACTTCACTCCAAAACAATTCCCAAACATATTTCTTCTTCATCCTTTTAAAGAGAAAGAAGAAAAACATAATGATTGTCATGTAATGATTATCATATCTAATAATTATCATATCTAATGATTACCATATCTAATGATTATCATATCTAATGATTACCATATCTAATGATTACTATATCTAATAATTATCATATCTAATAATTACCATATCTAATGATTACCATATCTAATGATTATCATATCTAATGAATATCATATCAAATGATTATCATAATGATTACCATATCTAATGATTATCATATCTAATGATTATCATATCTAACGGTTACCATATCTAATGTTTATCATATCTAATAATTACATCATAATGATTGTATGACACATGTCATACACAATCATGAAGGAATTAATTAATCTATAGTTAATATTTGATTTGGGCTAATGGAGAATCTCTACACTCTCCATTATCTAGGCCTAAATCCTTTCTATCGTACATTAGTGAGTGGGGCCACTAAATAGGGAAAAAAACCCATTAACCAATAATTAAAACCTATAGCCCATGGAAAATTCCATCATGCTCTTATTTCCATAAACACCAAACATTCAACAAGTCTTTCAATTTAGTCCTTCCTACTTATAACCAATATAAGCTAAGACCAAATTGATAGACCCTAATATACTAGACTAAGCAACAAGTCGTGCTAGCAACCTTGTAAACTTAATTATGAGTTTTGTCCGATTATCTCAATCCCATAATTAAACACTATAATTAATAATTGAGATAAACATAATCAAATCGATCAATACTCTTTGTGTGCAAATTTTTAGGAACACGTCAAATTAGCAGTGCGATACGATATTATCCAGAATATCATGAGACAAACTTTCTCCACTAATCAAGGATCCCCACCCTTGACTAGTTCCCACAAGTCATAGTTGACCCCCTAACAATATGTGCCATGACTACCTAATTAGAAATGAATCTCAAACCGGTTATCAACATTCCATCCCCTCAGGTCTAAGGATTATATGCATAAATATGATCAAGATGACCACATATTGATAGGTTGTAAAAACCCCATATAAGTTATCATCCTGCGTCTCAATCATAAATAACATAATCGCTCTCACAAGAGAATATATCACTGCCATATAGGGATAATCGATTACAGAATCACTATGCTAGATCGGCCCTAGGGCACAATATACTAACAAATAGGACAAGAAAACATACCTCCATTTGTCCAGTCCAAGAGAAATGCTATTATGGCTCTTTCAACAGCACCTCTGGATCATCATTCTTATGAGGTAGGACGTACCTACCGCTTTTGTGATAAAAGTGCTAGATGAGGAAGCCATTTAAAGCTAAAAATGGAGAAAGATTCTAAAGAGAGAAAATCTAGAGAGAGATGGAGAAGTAGAAAATGAAGTGAAGAAATGAAAGGGGGAGCCCCTATTTATAGATTTTGATAAATTTCAAAATGACGGATACGTCCTGCAGCTTGCTACGAATGCATCAAATTGAGATATCTTGCTCGCCTCACCTCAGATTGCAAAACCGTCAACTCCATCATAATTGCATGAATTTTCTCTATTTTTGAGCTATTATATATCCGAATCTGATCCAGATTGCTTTTATTATACAAGAAACATTAGAAAATAAAAAAGAATAGAAAAATAAAAAATTGATCCAGATGTAGTAAAGTAGACCCTTAAAATGACAAACAACCTCAATTATCTCCCGGGTGCTTCAAGCAAACAAAAGCATCCTAATTCACTACCATCTAATTCACCTATCGAAACCACCAAATTTGATAGGGGCAGCTATGAATACCATATTTTCACACCCTTGACCTTCAAACAGATTCATATTAGACTTAATTAGGGCGCCGATGGCTAGAAAAGCTGAAAAATGGACAGTCGAATGAAAAATCGAACAAGTGCATAAAACCCACCGAAGCAAATCTGGTGGATTCGCTAGAAAATCCAGCCTTACTTATTGGCGGATCCGCCAGTGCTTTCTTAGTTGCCGCCACCTTTAGCCCTTCATGATACCAATGTGTTTGGTGTCAGTCGTTAAAGCACTCTGATGTCACCACTAGATATAGTCTGAATCAAATGACTGAAATACCTTCAAGGCCTCTATAAATAGTGCCTCACCCCTTATTTGCAAGACACCAAGCTATTTAGTTGAAATTTCCTTTAGAAGCTCTCTCTCCTCTCCCTCCAAAATAACTCTCTTAATATTTTGCATTCCTTAGGTCCAAAACCGCCTTTTCAAAGTCTTCCTTTGATTTTGAAGAGTCAGAAGATTTGAAAACTGTCGATAGTGCCCTAAATCAATATTCCTTATATTAATTTAGCGAAGATCAAGCAACCAATCCGGCAAGACGAAACTTTGGTCTGGCAAAGCACTTCGACCAGCCCAGTCTGTACGAAAGGTATAAGATGTATTTTTCCAAGATTATAATCTTTATTTCAATATGAGGATTAAGCGATGGGTCTAACCTTCAACCCCGCTTTCAATTTGACCGAAAATCAAACCCATTTTCCAAAGAAATTGGAAATCCCAGATCGAGAGGAGTGTACTACTTTAGATCTTGATTCCCATTCAAAGGGATACATAGGCACGCTCCAAAATGGAGTGTCATATCCAAAAAACCCAGATATATTTCCTTACATATATCCAAAATTTGGATATATTTCCTCAGATTTCTTCCACCCTGTGTCTGCTTAAGCTTGCCTTACTCTTGCTTTTGCTTGCACCATCACTATTGCTGCCTTAAATATTCATCCTTGTTGCCATTTTGCCATTCTACCACCTAATACCCCTTTTCGCTCTTTCTTTAGTTTGACTGGCGGATTTGTGATTGACTTAGAATCCATAAGATCTAGAGTCAATACCACCGACCATACTAGTGTATCAAGGCTCCTGTGGTTAACTTAGAACCCATAAGGGCTAGAGTTAACACTTAGACTTTAAATAAAATATAAAACTGATTTACATTTCTATATTGTTTTTCAATTACTGATTTGTTTACTGCTTTAGTATCTTATATTGTCAATGAAATCATAATTTTGAGTCAGAATCAATTTTAAGCTAAGTCAAATTTCTTAAATAAAAAATCTAGTCCCCGAATTCAGATCTGTTAGAAGGTCTAGTGGTTTTATCCATTATGAAAACTTTAAATTGGAGTCATTTTGGGTTTAAACTTTAAATTGGAGCCATTTTGGGTTTTTTCTTATACTTTCCCAATGAAAATAAGATTAAGGTGGTGACTCCCCAAACTCAGTTTCAAAACAAACTTGAACTCAAAATAGATTTCAAAAAAGAAATGAAATAAAAATCTTTTGTGAATTGAGAAACATATGCTCTAGCCGATCAGGCATTCCGGCAATGTGAGATCGAAGGCCTGAAAACAATGTAGAGGGGCGATGGTCGAACCTCCGCAGCTCCGTCCTCATGTGAGGCCTCACACAAATGTGGAGGACCAACTGCCTGAAGGTGATCCTTTAGCCAAACCTAAGTCATTTTAAAGCAAAAATCAATAATCAAGAAAGAAATCTAAGCAGAAATGAGCCAAGAAAAGAAGAAGTTTTATACCTAAAGGATGACTAGGTTCACTAACCAGGATCCCGCCACTTGATAATTAACATCTAAGCTAAGAAAGGTCTCAGCCAAAAGAAGACTCATAATGGAACAACCCTGCTCCATCTAAGCAAGGAACTCTACTATCTGTATATCTAGACATCCAACTGATAGACATAAAACCAGAGCTAGTATCATGAACTACTATCTATGGGGATCCTCGAGGTCTTGGAACTCCTCTATCACTACCTTAAGGTTAACCTGATCATCTTGAACCATGGAATTAGACAAATCATGACTTACACCCATAAGCCTTGTAAAAGGAAAAAAATGCCAGACCTGAACTCCTAAACAGCTAAAGAAGCATCCAGATTGCTATCCATAATATCTTTGAACTCCTTGAAATTAGGGCACATCTCCTCCATACAAGCTCCAAAGCGGAATACATGGTCAACTGGATCGTAGAAGTTCATACAAGAATTTATGAAATCCCAGTCCACTTTTACTCCTCTCAGGGTCAAAATAGAACTGATCTCATATCTTCTTAAGTTAATCTTATAAACTTTGTCTAAGTTCTTAGTTGATAGGAATATATAGTGGTTAAAGTGGGGCTCCAAGAACAACATATTAACTCTAAAAGTCATAATAAGACTGAAAGAAGAAGAGCAATGTATAGTGACTTTTGTGCAATAAATGAGGCTTTAAATGGATGAAACTCGATAAAAAAAAAAAAAATC
This sequence comes from Aleurites moluccanus, assembly GCA_948193065.1. Taxonomy (NCBI): domain Eukaryota; kingdom Viridiplantae; phylum Streptophyta; class Magnoliopsida; order Malpighiales; family Euphorbiaceae; genus Aleurites; species Aleurites moluccanus. The sequence continues at coordinate 10,283 of CANXYC010457263.1, forward strand.
AGACCAAGATGTTGGTGGCACTGCTACCTTTGCCTAGCGGCAACCCCTTACTTAGCTAGCGACGACATCGGCTGCTCCAAAACACATTGGCGGTGAAACCTTTTCACCTGGGTAGCAACACTTTTTCTTATCGGCAGAATCACTTCTTCTTGCTGATGGCAGCTTTGTTTTTTTTATTTTTGAGTTAGGAAGCCTCAAAATAGGATTTTTAGGGCATTTTAGGACATGCATCGCATAAATTTTAAGCACAATCTTGTACTAAAATTACATAATTTTTTTCATAATAGCATAAAAACATCAGTTGCATTAAACATCCATCTAAATAGAAGGGGCATAACTGTCATGACATGCATACATTCAACATCTATAAAGCATGAAAACATAAACATCATGTACATCTCAAAAGTTCAAAAAAAAGAAAGAAAGCATAAAACAAAAAGCAGCATCAGGATCTCAATTTCTCCTCATTAGGTAATGAGGATCCTGCTGCTGATGGCCCGTCTGTCAATCTCTAACTAAGTCAATAAGGAGGTGATAGCAAACTCCATCTAGCGCCTCATCCGATAAGTCCGTCAAGTATAGCCATCTAGAACATGCGTCAATGATGTGAATAATAAAAGCAACAAAAATTATCAAAGGATCATTTTTGGAGGTAAGAAGAAATATGTAACACAATGTTCTCAGGAAAATCTGAGGTAATAGGGTGAATTGCATCAGGGACGTGGTAGATCATCATCTGACCATTGCCTCCAATATAAGGGATATCTGTAGTAATTTCCAATAAAGGGTTACATGCAAATTTATCACTATGTCCCCTGCTTGAGCTCGGATCTCTAGCCACTGAAGGAGCTATAGTAGATGCCCCTGCACTAGTACCCACTAAAGGCATGTCGGTTTGAGCTCTGGAAGTAGACGGTTCAGAAGAATGAGTAGAAAGGTAGCATGGATCTCCAACACCGCCTATCAAGCAGATCTGGCAAAACTATGGGTAAGGAATCTTAGTATGGAGAAATAGAACAATAGGAGAATTGACTTCAGAATTGTCCATAACATGGATATCATAGCCCCATCTCATTTCAACTATAGGATGTTTGAGGATGTCTCACTCCCCTAATGTCTAAATCCTGACTTTCATCCCCAGATAACAATTTATAGAATGGAGAGAGAAGCAGAATTCGAGAAAATGACAGTGTAAAGCATTTATGGAGCATAGCTGGCGTCAACTCTATTTTGGTCATAAAAGGGGGTCGGTCACCTCTGCACAAGCAAGTCATGGTCAGTATTTCAATTCAGAATTGGAAAAATGACGGAAAAGAGGGAATAAATACTTGAGAAAGATTAAGGTTACCAAATAGTACTCTGATACTGCATAAGTTATGTCTCGATGGCCCTATCCTATATTCCTTGTTCTGATACCAGCAGGGAATACATCAAGCTTGAGAGCATCTAGTGTAGGGGAAAATGTGGGAAAATACTCATATGCCTATAGCTAAAAAGAAGGCAAAAGAGTCAGACAAACAGACAGTCGTAACAAGCAGAAATATGAAAATAGAAGCAAAATAAAAACGTACCTCCCAAATGAAGAACGTCCCTCTAAAAGAAGTAAGTGCTCATCGAGACAGGTCAGTCATCTCTCGATACAAAGTACTCAGAATAGCTCCAGCCTAATCATATATCTCAAGCAGTCTTAGGTCCATCAAGCTGGGAATGTTTAGATCAACTGAGCCCTGACGAGTGTGAGCGAAGGTGCAACCTACTAATGTCAACATCATAAGGCGAGTGACAGGCTCAGCCACTTGAAGCTCTCCACCAAAAGGCTTTCATGCCTCTTATGCATGCTTGCAGCAAGGTGTGTGTAACTGTACTCCTAATAGTCTCACCATCTCCTCAAAAGAAAAGGAAACTCGCTAGTTAGAGTAAACCTTAAGTAGGTGAGATCTGAATCGCAACCCAATCAATATGCATAAATTCATGGGAGTTATAGTCAACTCGCCATAAGAAAAGTGGAATGTGTTGGTGTTATCACACCATCTTTTAGCTTTTGCCTTTATAAAGGAAAAATTACTCTCAACAGGGGGTGTGAGCCCTATGAATGATGTAAACCCTGTCAATTCAATGACATCTCTCAACACTTCAAAACCCAAGTTCCTAGCTATATAGACGAGGTTCGATCTATCTCCCTTATTTCTAATGGTCATATGCTAAAAGCATGAAATGACAAAGAAGAAAAATGAATAAAATAAATAAATACAATACAATACAAAAAAGAAAAGAACAAAAGAAGAAAAAAATACCTTGATCTTGTTGTCTTAAGAGACGTGTTCTTCAGGCTTTTGCAAAAGGTTCTCAGTCATTCTTCCGCGAGGCCTCATAACTTCAGTGACCCCTAATTGGAGCAGACTCAGCTTTGGATTCCATGCTAAGAGTTGAGAGGAAATTATAAAGAGAAAAGCTTTAGAGAGAAGTGATTTGAAAAAATTAGTAAAGATGAAGAAGGTGAAAAGGGGGACCCCTATTTATAAGCTTTTGGAATCTTAGAAATGACCCTCATGCCTCTTCGCACCTCGAAAAAGCCCAGAATTGCAATATCAGATTTGTTTCAACTTAGAATGAAGCGTCGTTAGAGCCATCAAAACCATATGATTTTTCTCTAGTTTATGAGCCATCATTTGCTCGAATCAGACAAGGGATACTTTTGTAGTGTAGAAAACATCAAAAATAGAAAAATATTGAAAAATAAAAAAAAATGCTCAAAATTGTCAAAATAAACTGACACATCAATATATACTCAAGAATGCAATCAGAATGCATTTGTCTCATTTCAAGCAGATAGAGATTCACCTAGTTTACTACCATCACTTTGACCCTTTAGATTTGGCTAAAAGTGATGGGGCAGGTGTGAACACTTGTTTTGGCACTCGAAGCAGACTCAGTCCATATCAGACGTGTTGACAATCGACTGGAAGTCAAAACCAACTCCGATACAGACAAACTAAACCATGCTAAACTGATCAGCATAAACCAGAGGTCAAACAACCTTGGGACAAATCAGACCAAAAGAATCTGGAAGCACCATGTGGCAGTTTAGCAAGAATGCTAGAAGCCTCTGGAAATGTAGCCAAAAAGTCTTGGCGGCAGCCACCAAGGCCAATAGCAGTGCCGCCACTATGCTTTCGTGGTGCCGCTAAGATGCTTTAGCAGATTTCCCTGTTTCCCACATTGTTTTTTGTCTAGACCTAGCCCTCATCCTTTCCCTATAAATTTAAGGTCCTGTAAGCATACAAAACTTACATCAGAACAACTAAGTTGAGTTTTCCTTAATTGGCTCTCCCTTCTCCCACCAAATCAATCTTCTTTAACATAAGCAGTTCACTTCTCTTTGATTTCAAACTGATTTCTTCAACTCTCTTTGAGTTTGGAGGAATAAAAGACCATCACTTAGAATTTAATTTGACTAATTAATTCAACTTAGCTAATTAATTAATTAATTTGGACAATTTGGATTAATTTTATTACCCTAACAAAAGGTAAAATTCTGATATGAAAGAACTCTAAGATGCCCTCCGCTTAAGTCGTGAAGTAAGATATTATGTTCTAAACTCAATCTTTTCAAGTTAATGCATTACATATTGCATCTCTCTTCTTCTACCTTTGTTTAATTTGGTAAAGCATCAAACTAAAGAACAAATTGCATCTCTCTTCTTTTACCTCTCTTTGAATTGGTAAAACATCAATTAAAAAACAAAAACGTGATAAAAAATAAATGTTAAAATCATACTTTTCTTAAAATTAGACCTAACCACTTTGTAAAAAAGGAGAATTGCATGGATTTTGATTACCATTCAAAAGGATACGCATGCAAACTATTTCACAGTTTCAAATCCAAAAAAACCAAAAAATCTTCTTTTTCCAAATTTGTATATTTTGTATTTTATTTTATCTTTATGTAATTTTGGGGAATGTATGGTTAATCTAGAATTTCTATAAGGGCTAGAGTTGACATCCCCCTATTTTTGAGATTTGATTTAATAATTAAATTTCTTTTAATTTACTTTTTGTTCTTTACTTTATTACTTATGGATGCTTATAATTACATGCTTTATTGTGCTTCATTCAAATATAAATGCCATTCTTATTACTTGCCCATGAAATAACTTTTCATAATTCTATCATTAAATGGAAAGCCAAAATTTGAGTTACTTAAAACCAAAAACTTAATCCCCAAACTCAGTATCGGTTCGAAGGTCTAGTGATTTTTATCTTTGGGCTAATTTTGGAGTCAAAATTGGGTTTTTCCTTTCTTTTTCCTTAAAAATAAAGGTGGCGACTCCATAATAATTTCAAAATAAAAGTAAAAAAAAAAAAATGATTTACAAATTTAAGGTAAAAGTTGTCTTTAATGCATGGGAAATCACCCAAAAGAGCATTTTGGTGCTCGGGCGAGGCCTCACAGTTGGCAACTCCATTGGGAAGTAATTTTTTCTAAAAAAAGAGAACTACTATTTGGTTTTAAAAGAAAAAAAAAATACTTTTTAAAAAGTAACTTTTGTTTGGATTTTTATTTAATTGTTGACTTTTATGCATTACTTGAATAACTAAATACAAATCAAAACCTTTCGAATAGCGAGTAGCATTTGACCTGGCAACTCTCTTTGACTATGTTAGGAGATAGCAAAAACATTCACCCTGAGATGAATCTTTAATCTTTTTGAAGTGTAACAGGTAGTACATACTTTTAGACCCACGCGAAACTCTTTGATTCACATGTGGTTAGGTATATCACTGCCTTAGTGTGATGGGTACCCTTTATCCAATCCACCTAGCCCTCATGTAATGAATCTAGATCTTGTACCTTAGGGACCATGTACCATAATGAATATTGTTGAACTGCCATGATGAAACCATTTCCTTATAACATCTTCATGCATCCATGCATGTTCATACTCCAATAATAGTTGGACCAAGAACTTATGAGTCAAAGCCCATGTACACCATAAGCCTTTTTACCCCATAAAACCCAACTAAGATGACCATGCTATCTTAAGATTAAAGGGCCCATTTAAACCTTGGTTAAACTAGACCTAAGTTATGGTTCTTATCTTTTAAAGGTATCAATGGATGATCTACCTGAAATTGAAGCTGGAACTGAGTTTGAAACCATGAACACACTCCTAACCACCTTCCCTAAAATATAAGAAGACACCTTCCAAGCTACTATAGAAATCAAACAAAACTGCTTCGCTGAAATGGACCTCCAACTCACTGAAAATATAAACCAACAGCACTAGTCATACTCCAAGAGATGAAAAAAATGTTAGACTCACACCCAACCACCAATCTATCCAACCCAAAACAAATGCTTCCACTTCAAACCTTTATATAGTTGATCTGACAAACAATGGGTCGATCCCGGGCATCACTCTTGCTACCAATCCCCTGTTTCAAGAAGGAGAAGACCAAGTTGCATATGAAACCAAGAAACTTATAAAGAAGTTTGAAGCCATGGAAATAGTTCTTAAGAGCATTAAGAGGCATGAAGATTTGATTGATGTTGATTCCTTCACACTCTTTCCCAATGAAAGGGTCCCACCAAAATTCAAGATGCCATCCATGGACAAGTTTGATGGAACCAGCTGCCCCAAGACTCACCTTAGAGTGGATAATAAGCTCCTTACTCAATTGTTCCAACAATCCCTTACTAGAGCCTCTTTTAAGTGGTTCGTTGATTTAGACACCAACTTCAAGAAGTCATGGGATGACATTTGCAATACTTTTGTTAAACAATATCATTATAACATTGAAGTTGATATAACTAGGAGAGATCTAGAAACCACAAAGCAACAGTAAAGGGAGTCCTTCTCCACTTTTCTGATAAGATGAAGGGCAAAGGCTGCCCAAATGATAAATAGACCCACCGAGCAAGAGCAGATTGACGTTATTATCAATAAACTCCTCCTATTATATCAAACCCATCTTCAGACTCAATACCTCCCAGATTTTAATGCTCTCATTGCCAACACTTCTAAGATTGAGGATCCAATCCAAAGTGGACAGGTTAAGGATGAAACTTCAAACTCCTCAAGGTATAGGAAGAACACCAACTATTCTTCCAACTCAAACAACTCCACCAATATGAAAGGTAGGGAAGTAGCTACTTTGTCCAACCATCCTCTTATGAAGTTTGAAAGGAGATCCTTCACTGATTTAGGCATGCCTTTGGGGATGATGTTTAGAAAGGCATTGGAATCCAAACTGATCACACCCTTAGAGCCAACGATACCACCAAACGCTTTATCTAAGAATTGGAACATGAATGAGTACTGTGAATACCACCAAGGTCTAAGGCACAAAACTAACATGTGTAAGAACTTGAGGCATAAAATTTAAGATTTGGTTGATAGTGGAGACATTCTACCTCCAGGGACCAGGCCCAATATCACAAGCAATTCACTTCCAAACTACCAAGTCTAAATCAATTGCATCCACTCCTCTAATCCAGAATGTGATCCCATCTCTTTGATCCGATCATATGAAGACTATTGTTGTATGTTGGATCTCAATGACTTTATGGATGAGCTCAGTGTTATAACCTAAAGTGGAAAATTCTATCAACCTCCTGCCCAACCAGCCTAAAATATCCCTCTAGTCTAACCCATTCCTCCACCTGCTAAAAAATTGAAAGGCAACAATGAGCCAAAGGAAGATGTTGTTCTAAAGCAATTAAAAATGAATTAGGAAAACATTTCCATTTGGAGCTTAATCCAGTCATCCTATCCTCATGTCACAACCCATTCTCGGGATGCGACGGTCCTAGGGTAGAGGCGACCGGCACCCATAGAACCCCTTTTTCACGTGCAATCATCTATTACCATTAATTTATTATACAATTACCTAATTACTATTCATTTTGTCAATCTGTAATCTATTTGTAAATTTTACTGTAAATGGCTGTAACATCATCATATCATATCATATCATTAATTATACTCCAATATAATCCATACATATATGTTCATAAACTAACTAAACCATACATAACCCATGGAGCAGCTAGGATATGAACATACAAAAATTTTACATTTTTTATATAATTACACTGATATAAATACTACATAATCCATAGAGAGTCAAAATGCTGGGATATTTGCCTCCTACTCTACACTTGGAGATGGGATACAGTGAGAGGATGAGTATATAAGATACTCAGTGAATCTAATATACATCGACCAATAAATAGGTAATGGGATATCAATAAACAATAGGCAGATGAAATAAATAAATCAATCTGCTAAAAAATCTCTAGATACATAATCAAGTACAGAAATAACTGAAAAGTCAATACTCATATCAAAAGAAGGTTTATCACATGGACAAGACAGATATAGGGTCATGAAACGAATAGAATATGTGTCAAACACATATCAATCTCATATCAATATACATAAGATGGATCGGGTCTTATGATTAGGACTGATAACCCTTCCCAGCTATGGCGTAATAAAACAATGTGCATAATGTTGACAACATGTACCCACCACCCTATCAGGGCGGCAGCTCTGTCAAATCACATCGGAATCAATAGAAACATGAAACAAGTCAATAGATACCATTGCACAATAATGGTATCACCAAGTATTAATAATTCATCATCAATCAATTCAATGAGCAATAGAACCAAAAGAATAGCAATAACGAGTGATTATACAATGATCAAAAGTTTGGCAACCAACAATGGAATATAACATAAGTTGGTCATTTATGAATAAATAGATGACGCAATTCGCATGCCATTGTCGCTGGCGATGATGGCATTCAAATGGTAGGCCTATGGATTTTTGAGCTAGGCATTTTGACAAACACTTGGTGGGCTACTTTGGGTGGACAATTTAACAAGGTTTAGGTGCAACTCCAACATTGCCCCAACTATCAACAACAACAACACACATTATAGGAAATTTCATAGGCAATATAAACACAACAATTAACAACATTAAATGGATCAAATTGGCCCCAAAGGAAAAACAAGGCAAAAATGCCAATTAGGGTTTCGGCCAACATGGTGTTTTTAGAGTAAGTTTCCAAACTTCAATTTAACACTTTAGGAATGATAAAGGATGTATAAAAGGCACACCTAACACTTCAAATAAGCCACCAAAGTTGATTTGTCTCCAATTCTTCAAAGTAGGCAAAAATGACAAATTTCCTCAAATGGATTTTCTACAACAAACCAACCATAAATAACTCATCAATTAACTTTTAATTAACATATTCTAAGCTCAATTTGTATATACGAACTCAAAATTACTAAGCTAGTTCATACAACTTAGGTTTAGGGTTTGAAAATTAGGGAAAAATGCTATATGCATCAATTGATGTAATTAAACATATTACCCAATCTAATTAACAACTAATAAACCTAAATCAACCATAAAATCAAACAAAGCAATAATTTACCTCAATTTGATGAAATGGCCAAAAATTTCAAGTGCTTTGTTTCTTGAAATTTCTTAATTTCCAAGGTAGCAAATGGATGGAGGATGGAAAATATGTGATTTGTTTCAAGTTTCCATTGATTTTCCTTAACAAAATTGAAGGAAAATGAATGGGAGAAGAATGGAGATTTTCGGACAAGAATGGGGAAGAAATGGCCAAAACATTTCTAAGTGTGGCTTATATACTCAGTCACATTTGGCAAATTTCATTTTGGTCCTTAAACTTTCCTTAAATTATATTTTTGCCACATTTCGCTCTATAATTTATTCTGACAATTCTGTTGGAATTTGGATTTCAAAGTGAATATTCAAACATCTTATTTTATTTATACTTTAGTACAAAAATAGTTTCAGAGTCATTCTGAAACTTAGACAGTCCAAATTCTATTATACCTCTAAAGTTCCATTTATTTAAGGTTTTGCCATCGCTCGACGAGACTACTATTTTTGCAGCAGCGATATCGACACCGATGATTTTTGAAAAAGTATTTCGTTTTCATTCTAACTGAGTCTCTAAAATTATCTTTAGTCATTTCGATGATTTCAAATCACATACTGAGAACTTTAATCATATTATTATGGTATGCTTTTCTAGGGTATTACACCTCATCACCAAGCTCTTTGCAAAGCTTTGAAACAATGCCAAGCTCTTATTGATGTCTCGCTTAAAACCTTAGTTGCTTTTTTAACTAACTCGACCAAGGCTGCATCTATCATTTTCAGTAACCATGACTTGCCTAATGGGGAGGATAGCCATAACCATGCCCTGAACATAACTGTCATAGCCTGAGGAAAGACAATCCCAATGGTACTAGTGGATAATAGGTCAACTTTAAATGTGTATCCACTGAAGGCGGCTAGTTGTTTGGGCTTGGAAACTATTGGTTTCACACCCTCCGATAAGATTGTGAGGGCATATGACAATATTAAAAGGGAGGTCATTAGAGTAGCTACCCTCGATGTGACTGTTGGACTAGTGATTACACCTATACCTTTCCAAGTTATTGATGTTCTAGCTTGCTTTAACCTCCTCCTTAAAAGGCTATGGATCCATAAATTCAAAACCATACCCTATTCCCTCCACTAAAAGATTAAGTTTCCCCACGGAATTTGTGTGGTCATGATTAGAGGGGATATGCATGGGACAAGTGAGGTCCCTAGTTCGGTGCCCATTTTGGAGATTAAGCTTGAACCCTTTGAAGTTCCATTGTCAGGATTCTCCTTTGACACTATCCAATTCATTAAAGGTGTTGGAGATAAGGAAATAGTCCCTTTTGACTTAGACCCCTATGGAAGCATAGTTGTGGCAAACATTATGAAAAAAAATGAATTATTTTCCTAGCCTAGGTTTGGGGAAGAAATATAATATCCTAGAAAACCATAACATAAATGCATGATTTTATTCTCAGTATGTGGTCCATTACTCTTGAATTAATGGGAAATAATTTTAGAAACTTAGTTAAGAAGCAAATTTGACACTTTTCCCGAAACTGGCGGTGTCGGGAACATTGCCAAGAATTTAGCAGTCCGGTCAACAAAAGAATTTCTGAAGTTGACTAGGAGATAAAATATAACCATAATTTATGTGTAATTTTGGTAAAAAGAAAAAAATAAAAATCATTTAGAAACACTGAAAAAGGTAGTAATGGCATTTTGATAAATAAAGGAAAATTCAAGGTGAATAGTGGAAAAGGGTCAGTCGGAGTTACAGAATAATTCCAGAACTATTTTTATAAATAAGGATAAATTAAAATAAGCCTATTCACTTTTCATACTGATATCAAAATCCTAACAGAATTGTCAGAATAAATTTCAGAAGATTTAAAAACCAAAATGTAAAGAATGAAATTTGAGGGATTAAGTTGTAATTTTACAATCTATTTTGTCTTATTTGGACCACCATTTTTACGGTTCATTCTTCTTCTTCCCCATTTTTCTTCCTCCATTTTGCCATTTTCTTCATTCCATTTCTTCCTTCACAACTTTCTCATTTCTTAACCAAAATTAGTAAAATTTGATAGAAAATTGATCTACTCACTTAGCTTTATTCATTTCTAGTCTTGGAATCTTGATTGGAGCAAAGGATTGGGAGGCATATTTCTTAGAGCAATTCGGCCATGGAGGGGTGTTTGGGTAAGTAACTCATTTGTTTAGTTTGATTAATGTTTTAGTGTTATTTTAGGTTCAATTGAATGGGTTTAGTGTTTAGTTGCATTAGATTATCCAAATTTTATTGAATTTGTCATTTGAATGTTGAAATTGAAGTTGTAAAGGATGATATCTTGAATTAGTGTTAGGAATTATTAATTGATGTTAGAAATGATCAACTGGATATGAATGAACAACTAATTGATGGTTAATTTGATGTTGAATTATAGATTGAGAAAATTGAGTTTTCAAAGTAGCCTAAATTGGGGGATTTTGGTGAAATTGGAGAATTGGCTATTGCATTGGCTATTGGAAGGTTTAGGTGAGTTTACATTGCATCAATTATCATGTTTTAATCATTAAATTGTTGAATTGAATCTAATTGTACAAAACCCTAAGGTGGCCGAACCATGTGCCCTAGTTTTTGCCTATGTGTTTGTTTGATTTTCCTTGGTTTTTCCTTGCCAATTTGACCCCAATTTAATGTTATTTAATCTTGTTTATTGATACCTTGGTGTTGTTGGACAATGTACCTTGTTATTGGTTGAATAGGCAAGCCAATTTTGCTCTGAACCCTAACCTATTGGCTTGCCATTGTATGTCACCTTGTGTTTGATAATTTGCCTAGTTTATTTGTCATTGGCTTATTGTTTGCATGCCATATGCCTACTAATTGAATACCATTGTCATTAGCGATAATGATATGCCAATTGACCCACCAATTTCGGCCACCGAACCCTTGTTGTTTCTTGCCTTTTCTTATTATCATACTTGATATTATTAATTGTATATTGCCTATGACATTGTAATTGAGTTTATTGAATATTGATTGATTCATACCGAGCCGATTATTATTGACTGATTGATATCCAGATGCCATTATTGCTTATGGTATCCCTTGCTATTGACCCAATTATGGTTTGGCAAAACTTTCGATTCGACAGGGGAGTGGGGAAATATTGTCGACCTTGTGCACATTGTATATTTGTACCCTAGCTATGAGGGGTTATGGTCCTGGCCATAGGGCCTTATTAGCCTTATGCTTATATGATACTGGTGACTTTCATGGTTCAGTGATATTGATTGATATGATACTGGTGACCTATATAGTCCAATGATATCGATTGTTTGGTGACTGTATGATTTCTTTTCCTACAGTTCATCTCATTATCTGCCATTCCATATGTAACCAAGCTTATATATATATGACATTCCTTTGATTTACTATACCTTGACAACCATTATGTATTCTGTTATTCATGGACTTATACCATTGCCTATTTGTACCTATTAATTATTGCGATGCATGTAAATTCACTGAGTATCATTCATACTCACTATTTTGTTTGTTTACCCCTTTCAGGAGAGGAGTAGGTTGCAGGATCCAATCTTCTGTTCTCTGTGGATTTCCTGCTTCGGATTTTCTGATGTATATATCTATTTTGGATTACTGTATTATATTATTTTAGTGTTAGCTGCTCCATGGGTATGTATTGGGTAGCTAGGAGATGAACATTGTTTATATTTGATATTGATGGTCTATAATAATTATATATGATGTATGATGCATTATATATATATTTGTGACAGCCGATTGCATTATGGTGACAAAATAATTGACAGATTAACTGAATGAATAACAGGATAATATAATGGATGGTAACTATAATAAATGAATAATATATATCGAGGTTGATAGATTTTGTAATGATACTGGGTTCTATGGGTGTCGGTCGCCATTGGCATTTCCCATACCCTAGGACTGTCGCGGCTCGGAAAATCGGATCGTGACAAGAAACAACAAAGGGTAGTGTAATTCAATGACATTCATGTGGCTAATCCACCATTGGGGCTTGGCTATCAGCCCACAGAAGAGGATGAGGAGGAGATTTAAAGGAGATCTAAGCTAAGGGCTGAGGCTAAAAAGAAAGGCGAATCATTTGATTGGCAAATGTGCTCTTACTTCAAAATTTTAAATGGCTATTTTATGAAAGAGGGAGAAGATTTCCCTTATTTTGGTTTTTCTGAACCTTGGTACTGCCCTTTGACCAAGAAACTGACTCTAGGATTTGAAATTTTCTTTGATGTTAGGCTCAATTAAGAAGAATGCAAACCAATTTACATGCTGGAGAATGATTGGGAAGAAAACATGGAATCCACTCTCTTTGAGCAAGTTTTCATGATTGGAGGCAGAATAGATGCATACCCTATAAAGCTAATCCATACCACTTTTTCCCCACCATAAAATTGGTACTATGAGAATATAGCTTGCCTTAATCGAGCCGAGCTAGAGTTTGAACCTAAGTCTGAGTCATCCAAGTCATCTGAGCCTCTGGTTTCCTTTTCTAGTTTTGAGTTTGTAAAGACCTTTCTGGTCTTTCTTTTAACTTTGATGTAACCTGTGACTATAGGACTTTTGCTCATAATAAAATATTTTTCTTTTCCTCTTATATCGCTTTTCATGAACCAAATCAGAATGAGACATCAAAAGAAAATGAAATAAATGAAATAAAAAAGGAAAATAAAGAATCAACTAATTTTGGCACAGAAGATGATCCAAAACTTACATACATTGCATCTTCATATCATCATAAAAATTCTTTGTCCAAAGAAGTCTTGAAATTTGAGGACTGTTTTGCATGACAACTCGAGGATATGATTGGAGTTGACTCGAGTATTGCAGTCCATAAAATTTCAACTTATGAGCACATTAAGCCCGTCGAGAAGAAATTAAGGAGGTTAAAAGTAGAATGGTCACTTAAGATTAAGGAGAAAGTTGCTAATCTGCTAAAGAAAAAATTCATTGAGTCGATTACATACCGTTCATGGTTAGCAAATATAGTCCCAATACACAAGAAAGGTGGAAAGGTGAGGATGTGTGTGGATTATAGGGATTCAATCAAGGCTTGCCCAAAGGATGACTTTTCTTTACCTCATATTGAACTATTGGTAAACCACATGGCAGGTTCCAAAGTAGTCTCTTTAACTGACCTGTATGCGGGCTATACTCAGATTTAGGTCAATCCCCCGATAAAGAAAAAACAACGTTCATCACAGAATGGGGGTACCTACTGTTATAGGGTCATGCCATTTGGCTTAAAGAATATAGTGGCAACCTATTAAAGGATGACAACCATAATTTTTCATGACATAATTCGCAAAAAAGTAAAGGTTTTATGTGGATAACATAGTAATAAAGTATGAGATGGTATAAGGACACCTGAAGGCATTAAGAAAATTTTTTCTCAAACTTAGACGGTATAATCTTAAGCTGATTCCTGCCAAATGTCTATTTGGTGCATCTTCTGGGGTTTTCTTGGGATACATGATCATTAAGAAAGAAATAGAGATTGACCCAGCCAAGTCAAATGCAATTTTGGAAATGCCAGCTCCGAAAATAAAAAAAAAAAGGAGATCATAGGTTTTCTAGGACGCTTATAGTACACTAGTCGTTTCATTGCCTAATTGGCTGACACATATAGCCCTGTCTTTAAGACATTGAGAAAAGGAGCCCCTAAGAAATGGAATGATGTCACAGCCCAACTTGGGAGCCATGACGGTCCTAGGGCACGGGTGTTGCTTATGCTACCAGTACCACGAAGAACTCAATTAACTATGCTATATGGCATGCAATACAATAACAAGCCCAAAATGGCTTAATGTTAGGTTGATATTTTATCTATTTAATTAGGGACGATATTAAATAATTT
>CANXYC010457266.1:0-24040 GCA_948193065.1 Aleurites moluccanus
CAATTTCATAGAAATCATTTAACAAAAAGATTAGGAAAGATTAATGGAAGAAAGAAGCTTGATGAAGATAGTTAATAAAAAGTTTGAAATTTAAGCAATTGGAGGGATCAAAGAGGATGGAATCCAAGAGTTTAACTTAAGGTAAGGTTCTTAAACTTTAGATTTTAGTTTAATTTAAGAGTTAAATGGTTTGATTTGGTAAATAATGGAAGTAATTAAGGTAAAAATGTTAAGAATGAGCTAGGGTTAATATAGTTTTTGAATTCTATTTTGAGGCAGTAAATTATAGTTATTATTATGAAATTTTAAAGACTGAATTTGAGGATAGTTAAAACATTAAAGTTGTATATAAATATGTTAATTATATGTATGTAAAAGGAATTTGAAAATTTCGAAGTGAGAAAAGAGTTATTGAGTAAAAACTGTGACTCGACTAGAATTAGGTTTTCTGAAAAAGGCTACTGTATTTTTATTATACATAATGATAGAGACAAAATTAGAAGATATTTTCACATAAAAAGTGTTTATTTATGTCTTATATATAAGCTTGTAAAATGGTTTTGCAATTGCAATTGTGGTTTATGATATATTGGATTATAAGTATAGACTGTCAGGAATGACTGTTTAACAGAACATAGGTTACAGATTTATATTAATTTGAAGACCTTAAATTCTGAATTAAAGAAAGTGTTAAACATTAAAGATGATCATTTATGTGTAATATAAATGACTATAAAATGGTTTTGTAAGTGGATGAGTGCGAAATTTATTATAGGCATAGATACAGGGCATGTTTGGATAGAGATTTCAGGGCAATAATTTAATTTTAGAAATTTACTAATAATTGTACAGTGATCCAAAAATTCTAAAATTTGGATATTTTATAATTTTATGTGTCTATTTTCAATATAAAAAGGAATTACAGTAATTAGTTAAGTATTGATTGAGTTATTAGAAAAAGAACAGAATCTGTAATAATAGGATTTCAGGCAGAATGCAGGGTAGCAGGGCTGGTTATAGGCCTAAGTTTAAATTAATACCATAAATTGTATAGTAATTATTTTAATGTGAAATTTGAATATGTTATAATCTTATATGTTAAGTTTAATTAGGAATAATAATCGAAGCAATTGGATAATTGTATAGAGAGATATGAGTAATAGAACACAAACTGCTAGTAAGGTTCTTTATAGGTAAAATCCTAGTAACTTGAAAATTTGAGGAATTTTCTTTAATATAAATATAAGTAATGTACGTTTATATTAAATAGTATCTAAATAGAAATTAATTGGATATGTAGAGTCAAGAATGAATAAGAGATGCGATGGGTACCATAAAAGATAAGGCAAAGAATCAAGAATAAAGGAAAAAGAAAATGTTCAAGATATTAGCAAGGTGAGTGATGTATACATCATTATGCATACTTATGTTTTGATTTATTAACCCAATGAGTATGTTTCCTTCTTGATTAAATGCCACTTGTTATTATTGATCATTCTTTGATCTTCCTAAAGATTGAAATTTATCCATATTTATTGATTGCTATTAATATTGAAATGCCTATTGTGTACTGATTGACAAGTAAACTAATGTGTATCAATTGAAAGCCATTGTAACAAAATGTTCTTATTGATAATTGAATTGATTGAGACCGAACTGATTGTTATTGGACTAATTGACATCTGGATGCCATTGTTGCTTATGGTATCCCTTGCTATTGACCTTGATATGATTTGGCAGAGCTACCGATTTGATAGGGTAGTGGGGAAATACTGTTGGCGATGTACACATTGTATTACTGATACCCTAGCTAGGAGGGGTTATGGTTCTGGCCATAGGGTCTGATCAGCCTTATGCTCACTGATATTGATATGATACTGGAGACCTACATAGTCCATACTGACTGGAGATTGTATGATTTCTTTTCATACAGTTCATCCCATTATCTGTCTTTTCATATGATACCGAGTCTATGTTTATTCCTTGGCTATATTATAACCCGGTATTGATTTCAAACTCATATCTTATTGCTTACCATTGATATTTTTATAATATGCTTATATTTCATATATAATGATGTATGCATGCTCACTGAGTATTTTATATTCACCAAATAGTGATTTATAATTTTTACAGGGATGAAATAAAGGAAGCTGATTCCAAGTCAATTCCTTTTCCGATTTGGGATGTCAAGTACATCGAGGTAGAATTGTATTATTAAAGGTCATTAGTAACAATTTTTAGAGTTTCATGGTACTGTGTATAATTGGATGATTGGGTATTATAATGATGTATGAATAGTATAATATTTAATGTTACAGTGGTATTCAAAATATAATATGTAATGCATAATGATTGAAAATGTCAATGATAATAAAATAATAAAGACAGTGACAGAAGTAAATAATAAAAATGAAATTTTCATGTTTTAAAAAAGAAATTTAAAAGTGCCATGTGTGATTATTGATCTGTGAAGTTGAGGATATAAGGATGACAAATTATTGGTAGTGTAAAATAATTTTTAGTGCAGGCTGTGTAATTTTTGAGAGACCCAGTTTTGGGTCTGAAATAGTATTAAAATTACAAAGAAAATTCTGGTAAATTTTCTGTAAAATTTATAAGTAATAAATGGAATTTAAGTATTAATTAATGAATTAATATTAATTGAATGATTGACGAATGGATTGTTTAATGGGTTCTATGGATTTTCGATGACTTTAAGTCTATCCATGTCGTAGGACCGTCGCGGCCCAAAAGAGGGTCGCGACATTTAATTATTGTAAGAAATAATTAAAAATTAAATTGTTAAAAATATTAAAAAAATATTTATTAAATATTTTATACTATTTTAAAGTTTGAATTTTAATTATTATTTATTTATAGCTTTGTACCTAAAATTAATATGATTTCGTCTAAAGAAATTGTTTAAAATGAAAATATCCTTAATTATAAAATAAATATTTATTGATTTTATGGGGGATCGAAGTTTGGACCTTGAGAGGTGGAGCAAAGTTGCTTTGAAATATATATATATATATAAGGTGGACAACTTTTATTGGCTGAGGGGGAAGACAGCCAATCAGAGGCTATCTAGGTGACACAGTCGAGCAGAGAAAGAATGAGGATTGAGTGAGAGAGGTAGAGGGTTGATGCACCCACCTCCAGTCACCGGCATCATGTACCGTTACCACCATAGGGTAGCTTGGTCTCCGAAGTGCCGAGCACCACCATTCTCGTCGTAAGACGTTGTCGAAGCTCGATGCAGGCACTACACGAAGCTCTTCGGTGCCGGTGAACTCCCACCTTGATTCCAGGCATTTTCGGTGGACATTCTTGGCGTGCTTGGTACCGGCTAAAAGCTTAGGAACCCAGGAGTGTTTTGATATTGAATACTACCAGTGAGGAAGTCAAACGCCCTAAAAATGAAGAAAGAAGATTTCGGCCTTTGCAACTTTCAAGACATTTTCTGGCGAAGATAGGGAGAATGGGTTGACACCACTGACAAATTTGAATCTATGAGTTGAGACCAACACAACAGTGTAAGTACCACCGCATTGCTGCTGGCAGTGCGTTTCCAGCCGATCCTCGATGTTGGATCCCATGCATCACTAGTGATCCAAAAACTCCAGCAGGATGCCTTTCATACGTACATCTTAATTCTGAAGCTAGTTCGTGAGGATTCGACTCTGGTAAGTCTAAAACGCGACCCTATTAAGATAATTTTGGTATTTAAATATCAGAAAAATTATATCATGCATATATTTGTCTGTTTTCAATATTAAATAGATAATTTAAAAACTAGAGTGACATTTTATAAATTATTAAAAATGAATAATATATACATATTTATAAATTGTGGTATTATTATAAAATTATGAGACGAAAATTAGTTTTGTGTCACTTTCCATATATATTTATGTAATTATAATGTTTCAAGTAAATCAAATAAATTTTTTGAAAATAAATATAAATAATTTTTAAAGGAATTTATAAATTAAGAGGTGCTCTCTTCTATATTTCATATATATATGTGGATATATATTTGTAAATTATTCTAAAGGTTTTAAAGAAATGAATTTATATCATTGCTAATTTTCTTTTAATTATGTAGTTGATTATAGGTAAGTTAAATTTAATTAAAGTAATTTTAGAGATATTATTATCAGAAAAAAGAATAATATTCTATGATTTTTATATTGTTTTAATCGAATATTAAAATGATTTAATTATATGCAAGTAAATGTGTATAAGGTATGACTTAAAAGAATTTAACTATTTAAATTGATTTTGAGTAATTTATAAGCTAAATCTATTTAGAGTAAAAGACTATATATATATACACAAGTACACAAAAAAAAAGGCTATAATATAATTTCTTGTAGATGATACTTTATACCTGAGTAGCGTATATATGAAGAATTGAGATTGTTGTGATGTGTTGTTATTGATGTTCGACCTAAGAGGGATTGTTCAGTTGATATGGTAGTTATTAGCATTGTAGTATATTTAAAAGTGTTTGTTTGTTTCATTTCACCAGGGTAATATCCTAGACATATAGGAGATTCTGTTGAAATTTTAACATAATTTTAAGAGTCATTAGAACTTTAAATATTAAGCTTGAGTCATCCTCGTTCTAATAATTTTTTTTTATATTATCCAGTTTAGGTACTCCAGGCATCATTTTTGCTGTTAGATTTTAGATGCTCCGAAAAGAATTTGTCGATTTAATCATCGTCAAGTTTGTTAGTAATAATTTTTAATATACTTTCCTACTTTTTGTGCATCAACATATATTTCCTATATGCATTGTGTATATTACTTGAGTATTCTGACATGTGCTTGTGTATACCTTATTACAATTTATGTTGCATATTACTTGTGATTGTTGGATGGGATCAGGATAACATAAGGCCACATAGGGTTCTAATTATGATTATAAATATGTATATGATTATGATTTAATGAGTTATGACTGGTACATGACATCTTAGGGGTTTGTTCATCGTCTGGCGCTGCTGTCAGTTGGGTTGGTGCTGCATGGCTTAGGCCATGGACATATGGGACCTTATATTAGGACATAAGAGATAGTACAAGGGAAATAGGTTCCCCAAATTGAGGTTTAGTGTAGTTCCTATAGACTAATTGTCATTCTTGTATAATTATGTGATTATGTATCTGTTTGACAAGATACATGAGCATTCCTATGATTAGAACAATTGTAGTACACCAGGTTTGTATATTGATTAGTATCATTCAATGAGTTGAGTTACTCATTCTTGTCTCCTTAATTTTTTTAGGTTGTAGGTTGAGCTTGAGAAGTTAAATTTTAGTCGAGTACCCTTATTTTTCATTCTCCTGTAGTGAATATATTTTCTTTAGCTATGTAATTAATTTCACATTTATCTGTATTGTAAATCTTAAATGTCCACATTGTTATTTTCTTTGTTAACTCTGTTATCGATATTTCTTTATATTTTGAGTTATTAAGTGGAAAATAGTTTAACTTCTTCATAATTGTTGATATAATATTCTGTTAAGCAGGAACCTTATTGTTGATATAATATGATTGAGATTGTAGCCCTGAATGGTAGAGTTTTGATATTTTATACAATTTCTACTTATCAAGTGGGCTCATAGTCATTATTTTGTGACAATTACAACTTTCATA
Source organism: Aleurites moluccanus (assembly GCA_948193065.1). Lineage (NCBI taxonomy): Eukaryota > Viridiplantae > Streptophyta > Magnoliopsida > Malpighiales > Euphorbiaceae > Aleurites > Aleurites moluccanus. Next base: position 5,669 of record CANXYC010457266.1, read on the forward strand.
TTATAGTTTTGGAGTATAATAAGTAGTCAGACTTATTACAAGTTTTGAAAGCTTTATACTTTTCTATTTCTTAATGCCAATCATATGTTTTTGGATTTGGGTCATGATAACATTAATTTTTTTTTTTTCTAAGTAATACAATAAATAAATATTTAATTTAGGAAATAGCTTATAGGTATTAATGAGTCAAGTTACTTATAAGTTACTCCAATTCAACTCATAAAATATTCTAGCTTGACTCAATATTAGTCAAGTTGAACTAACTTAAAAAGTTCGAATAACGAGACAAGTCAAGTTAAAGCATTAAACTATTACAATCGAATAGTTCTTCAGTCTAGTTGAGTGTCGAAATTTCATATAATTTTAAATAATTTTATACTATATATCATAATTTATTAATGAAAAAAATATATTTTAATCCCTAAAATTTGACCTAATTAATGTTTACATCTTTTTTTTTTTTTTTAAATTACATATTTTAATCCTTATAGTTTGATTTCGTAAATATTTTGGTCATTCCGTCCCTTTTTTTTTATTTTTTTATTAAATATATAAAAAATAGAATAAAATACCCTTCATTTTTCATTAAAGTTTCCCTTTCTACCATAGAAATAAAATTTAACACAACAAAACACAACCAAAAATTATATATTCATAGCAATAAAATCAAATTCAACCAAATCATTAGACATTTACAATCATACCCATTAAAAAAATTTCTCCCTTTATCATTGAAATAAAAACCTTGAAATTGAAAACCCATTAAAGAACTTCCTCAAAAGTTTTAAGAAATTGTCAAGCTCTTTCTAATCAAAATTATCAAACTAAAAAGAAAATGAAACCCAAAAATTGAAACCCATAACATATTTGTGAATTGGTTGAGGAAAGAGGAAACCCATAGAGATGGGTTTGAGATGGAATGAGTATGGAGGAAACCCATTCATGAAAATAAAAAAAAATAAAAAAAAAAATAAAAAAGAAGAAGAATCGGGGAGGAAGAAAGGGGAAAGAGGAAGAAAGGAGAAAGGGAAAGGAAGTGGGTAAGGTATTTTTGTATTTCAAATTATTTTTTAATTTATTTTTATTTTTTTAAAATTTTAAATGGAAAAAATAAAAAAAAAAATCAAACGGAATGATCAAAATCTTTACGGAGTCAAACTATAAGAATTAAAATATGCGATTTTCAAATAACAGAAATGTAAATATTAATTAAGTCAAACCCTAGGGACTAAAATATACTTTTTCCTTTATTAATTTGATCTTAAGTTTAAGCACATTAGAGTTTAACTGAGCTTTATTTTAATATTAATAAATAAAGTAATTTAATTTTTTAATGATAATCTAGCCAAATTGAATTAAGCTCAAATATTTTGATTTATTTGTGAATTTTTTTAGGCAAGTCCTCGGCCTTGAGACCACTCATCTAATAGGACATAGAGCGGAGGTGTTAGACCTAGGCAATTGAAATTGAGTTGCTTTGTAATTGTGCTTGTGACCTACATGAGAAAGAAAAAGAGAGAGGAAAAAAGTATTAGAGGGCCAAGCCTAAAGCCTAGCACATGCTTCCAAGACTTAGGTTAATGACAATATTTACGGAGTTAAAGGCTCGAAAAAATAAGTATGTTCAGAGATATATTACTGTTGCTTTCCCTAGTATTTGTATGAATGTTTAGTTATGGTTTTCCTTGCTTCGATTTATGTGAGGCCTCGCTTGAGCCCCATCGCTGGTAAGGAATTGGGCGCGCTTCCATCTCATCGTTTTTTTATTCGGGCTTCGATCTCATGTTACTGAAATACTTGGCTGGCTTGAAGTTCTGTTTAGCAATATTCATTGAAAAATAGTTGTTTCATTTCTGTTTTGAAAACTGTTTTGAGTTTAAGTCTATTTAGAAAATGAGTTTAAGGGAGTCGCCAATATAATTTTATTTTAATGAAAAAATATAAGAAAAACCCCAAAAATGACTCCAATTCAAATTTTCACAAGTGGATAAAAGCACTAGACGTTCGAAAAGATATGAGTTCGAAGACTAGGATATCGTTTTAAGAATTTTTAACTTAGATTTTGATTAATTCTGAATTAAAATGATGATTTTAAGAGTAGTTTAATGACTCTATATGAATGCTAAAGTAGTAAATAAATTGAAAAGTGATAAAGAAATTAAGTAATTACATCAATAATAATTAAGGATATTAACTCTAGCCTTTAAGGGTTATAGGTTAATCACAAATTCCTCAAATTGAATAAAAGGGATTGGTTCTAACCTTTGTGGATTCTAGGCTAATCACATTTAATAACCCAATTGAGACCTAATGTAAAATAATCGAGACATAATTTAAAATAATCGAGAATAAATTTAAAGAAGTCGAGACAAAGTCTACAATAATCGAGACCATAAGTAAACCGAGACCAAAGTTAAAGAAATTGAGACCTAATGACTATAGGTTTAAACATCCTTTGGTTTTCAATTTTTAATTAATTCTAAAGCAATAATTTGTCCATTTTTTCTTCACACACCTAAAATTATATAAATAATGAGTGTGTAAATAATAGAATTGAGTGAAATTGGTAAAACCTAAATGATCAAAGCAGTGAATAGAAAAACAAGAAGTAAAAAAAAAATAATAAGTAAATTAATCATGGTTGGAGCAAGTGGCCTGCTATAAGTGTGTAAATTTCCACCAAACAATTGTAATTTTTTTTTTACTTTAATGCACCTTCCCAATTTTAGGTCTTCATACATTCCATTTTTTTTTCTTTAATTTTCTTTCTTATATAAATAAAAATAAAGAAAATCAATTTATCATCTTCATCTTCTTCATAGTTTAGCTGAAAATTTGAGAGTTTTCCTTCAAAATTTTTGTTCATCTCTTCTTTCATAAATTACTCTTCCATCACCTCAAATTTCAAGCTTCCACTTTTTATCAAATTATTGGATTTTATTTTTGGAATCTAAAGAAATCCATCAAGAGATTCAAGAGGTAAGATACTAAACTAGTTTAATAATTCAATTTAGTGAGTTTAATTGATAGATTAGAGGCTTAATTAGTGAAAGAATGATAGATTCAAGAATAAATCCTTGGAATTCTGGGTTTCCTATAACATGGCATAAATTTAGAAGCTAGATTTCGTGATATTAGATTCAGATTTTGGAAATGTATAAAACATAAAAGTTGTAGATATATATATGTAAATTATATGCCTTTAAGGAAGTTTTATCAAATTGTTACTGTGTTAAGAGATACGAGCTACTGAGTAAGGCTGATTTAGATTAGGATTTTCAGTTGAGAACCTTAAGTTCAAATTCTGGTAAAACTAAAACATGAAAAATATTTCCTTATATCTTAGCTAAATTTCAGTGAAAACAGAACAATATTTGGATACCTACACTTTGAGTTGCAAGGGAATCAGTAAAGGTTACTCGGGTAGATATTACTGTAATACCCTAGGAAATCATAACTTGTATGCATGATTTAATTCTCAGTATATGGTTAAAAGCATTGAAATGATGGGAAATAATTTTAAAGATACAGTTAGAAAGCGAATGTAATACTTTTTCGGAAATCATCGGTATCGGGAACACTGCCGAGAAAATAGCAGTCCGGACAACAGTTAAATTTCTGATTCTGACTAGGGGTAAAGGATCACATAAATTCATGTATAATTTTGGTAAAAAGAAAGAAGTAAAAAATATTTAGGAATACTGAAAAAGTAACGAATGACAAAACCGTAAATAAATGGAACTTTAAGGGGTATAGTAGAAATTGGTCCGTCTGAGTTTTAGAATGACTCTAAAACTATTTTTACAAATAAGTATAAATAAAAATAAGCCTTTTGATTCCCCACTTTAAAATCTAAATCTTAACATAATTGTCAGAATAAATTACAGAAGAAGTTGGGGTCAAAGTATGATTACTTGAATGTTTAAAGACCAAAATATAATTTTCCATTCTTGCTTAATATATAAGCATGCCTTAGAATAATTTTTGCCATCTTCTTCCTTTCTTCACCAAGTGGCTGAACCACTTCTTCAATATTTTCCTCCATTTCTTCTTCATTTCCAACCAAAATTTCTTAAGGAAAATTGAAATTAGGTTTGGTTCTACTATTTCCAACCTATTTCTTCCTTAATATCATAAAGGAATTCAAGCATTTTGGCAAGGGAGTTTCGGGTTCACCATCCATTTGAAGTTTGGATTTGTTTTGTTTGATTTTATAGCTTATTTAGATGATTTAGAGGTTGAATTTGATGAGTTTTAGGTTAGATTGCATCAATTGATGCATTTGAATAGAAATCCCCAATTTTAAGCTATAAATTGAAGTTGTTTGCTTTAGCTATTTGAATTAGTGTTAGTTTATGATATTTGAGCTTAGAATATATTAATTGAAGGCTAATGGATGCTTAATTGGTGGTTATTTTGTTGTAGAAAATCAAGAACACCACAATTGCCATATTTGCCTCCTTTGAAGGAAATTGGTGGAATTGAATTTTCTTAAGCAATTGGAAGCTTTTGGTGAGTTCTATATGTATCATTTAACATGTATATTGCATTGAAATTGGAATTGGAAACCATATATGGAACATGAGTTTTGTTCGAACCTTACCTCACTATTCATCCTTTGTATTTTTGCTTTCTCTTCTTCATGTTTTCTTAGCTATTTTGATCCTTTTAATGTTGTTTACTATTGTATATTTGTTGCCTGTTATGTTGTTGACAATGTGGCTTTGTTGTTGATTGAATGGGTATTGTTAACTTTGCACCAAAACCTAGCCAAATTGCCCATTCAACCTTGCCCACCAAGTGTTTGATAAAATGCCAAGTTGTAAATTTCATAGGCCTACCACTTGAATGCCATCGTCGCCAGCGACATTGGCATGCCAATTGGCCTACCGATTTTCTTTGTATAACCAACCTTTGTACCATACTTTTGTTGTTTACCAAATCTATTATCATTGATTATATATTGTATATTACAATGCCCTTGATTAAATCGCTACTTGATTTGAATGATATTGAGCTTATTGTTATTAATGGTACCATTGTTGCATAATGGTATCTATGGATATGATTTTCACTTGTATTGACCTAAATATAGCTTAACAGAGCTACCGCTTCGACAGGGTAGTAGGTACATACTGTCGATAATATACACATTGATATTGATGCCCTAGCTAGGAAGGGTTATTGGTCCTGGCCATAAGACCTGATTAGTCTTATGCTTACTTGATATGAGATCGACTGTGTGATTACACATAGTCTACGTGTTTCAGGGCCTTACATCTGTCTTTCCATATGATTCCATGCCATTGATATGACCATTGATCTTCCTATTATTTTCTATTACTGATTGTGTAACCTGAAATTATTGATATTGGTACCATTGTTTCTTTATTATTATTCACCATTGATCTATCCTATTTTATTTGCGATGCATATAGATTCACTGAGTATCTTATATACTCACCATTTTCTTGTTTAACCATTTCAGGGGAAGAGTATATTGCAGAATCCCAAATTCAGACATTTTGCGGATTTCTGCTTACTGTTGATCAATGTAAATATTATATACTCTGTATTTTTAGTGTTCATGTTCTAGTTGCTCCATGGGGTATGTATAGGTTAGTTAGGATGTGAACATGTATATATTTATATATATATGTGATGATGTTATATGGTATATGATGTATTTATAACATGAAATGATGGATTTTACAGCTTACTGCACTAAATTACAGAAAGAATTACAGAATGAATGGTAACTAAATAAAATAAATAAATAATTTATGGTTATAGATTATGCATATGATACTGGGTTCTACAGGTACTGGTCGCCATTGGCATTTCCTGCATCCTAGGACCGTCGCGATCCAGAAACGGGTCGTGATAGTTACATTGCAGTTTACAGGTTGTAGGATTGCATTTGGAATTCCACCATAATTTGTGTAGACTTAAAAAAAATATGATTTTTAGATATGTTAAACTCTCATATGCCTAGTTTAAGTAGCAAAAATAATTGAAGCAATTGGATAAGTATAACTTGAGAACTTGCTAAGAAAATCAAGACTGTCAGAAACAAAAATTTAGAATTTGAGAGGGAAAGTTATAATTTAAATCACATTGTATAACTTTAATGTAAATTGAGTATTAAAACTATTTTGTTTGCTCTTGTAGTTTCAAAAGCAAAAGATAAAGAAGAATAATCCTTGGATCAACCATTTTTCTTGTGCTAGATTCGAGGGTTGAGTTGGAACTAGAGTTTAGAAAAGTGAGTATGTATATATGCCATTTTACTTGAAATTGAATCCAATTGAATTTGCCAATATTCATTGCATTATAGCCTTGATTGATTGGAACCCTAATTTCCCATTTTTGTTATATTGCTTTGTTCATTTATGGTTCTTTGTTTAATGGAAAATCAATGATACCTTAATTGATTGAAATACCTAAATTGTTAACTAACATTTTATTTGAGCAAATGTAAACTTGCCAATTTCTTTATTATTGTTTTCTAAATTTGGCTTGAATATATTCAATTTTTCTTATTCGTACCTTAAGCACCTTAGTTTACCTAATAGCTAAAATTATAGCCATTGGATATGGAAATTGAAATTGTGGCCAAATACCTCTTTGTTGAACCTTAACATTTACTATTTCACTTCATTGTTTAATTGATCATTCTATTGATAATGCAAACCTTAACCTTATAATAAGTGTTATTGCACCATTAATATTATTGAATTTGACTTTGAAACTTTGTTTCATTGTTAAATGTGAGCCTTGGATTGAATACAAACCTAATATGCTAATGACAGGCCTACTCACTTGATAGAGTAGGATAATAATTGTATCAGGCGTTGTGCACAATGAAATGTTTACAGTGGACCCCCAGCTGAGAGGGGTTCTCAGCCATACAGTCTAATCAGCTATATGAGTGAAAAGCATGCTACCAATTGTAGCCTAAGCTTTATACAGTGATTATAAATCTGTCATTATTGCAACCCATTTGTTATTGCAAACCATTAACTTTTGCATTCACTTATTAATTGAAATTACCTTGTACACCACCTATATCATTGACTATGATTTCATATCTATATCTATGTTGTATGTTTGTTATTTATTTACATTTCCAATGTAATATCTGTCATTTTTGGGCTATTTTATTAATTCAATATTTAATGAATTTAATTAATTGAAGATATGAATGTTGAGGAAATCCAGAAATTTCTGGTTGCAGGGTGAATTTTGTGAGGCTGATTGCATGATTTTAAAGAAATAATTTGGTAACGTATAAAACATAAAAGTTATAGGTGTATATATCATCTTTAATTCTGTAAAATGGTTTGGTAAAATTATGTATATGTGAAGAGTTATGCTTTCTTGAGCAGGACCTATCTGGTTCATAAATTTCTGCTAGAATCTGTGAGTGTTTGAATTTTCTGGGAATGACTGAGGCTGTTTGAGCCAATAGTGTGAACATGAAAAATGTTCCTTTATGTGTTGTGTTATTAGCTGTAGAATTTCAGGAGATTTGGATAAGTATAACTTAGTGGGGAGTGGAATTACTCAGGTCTATTCGAATGAATTTTTGGCAGTAAGTCAAGGTGTAGTTATTTTTGTGATTTGAATTTTGGATATGTTAGACTCCTAGATGTCTATTTTAAGTGGAAAAAAGAATCAAGAAGTTTGGATGTTTGTAGCTCATTTGCGAGCTGGTTAAGTACAAGTTGTTGAGGAAAGGTTTCAGCTCAGCAGAGATTTGTATTAGTGAGCCTGCAAATGTGAGGTGGCATTTGCGAGCCAGCAATACGAGCTAGCGAAGTGGAGTTAAGAGAAGAGGCATTATGCGAAGAGGGAGATAGGTGAGCAGAGTTTAGCGAAGAGGAATAGGCGAGGTGGCATTATGCGAAGAGGCATTGCCGAGGTGGCATATACGAAGAGGGAGATAAGCGAGCAGAGTTTGGCGAAGAGGAATAAGCGAGGTGGAATTATGCGAGGAGGCATTGCCGAGGTGGCATATGCGAAGAGGGAGATAGGCAAAGTGAGTTGGCGAAGAGGCATTGGCGAGGGGGCATATGCGAGGCGGCTTATGCGAAGAGGAGTTCGCGAGGAGAGTTTAGCGAGGCATCATATGCGAGGTGGCATATGCGAAGTGGGAATTGCGAGCTGGCTTATGCGAGATAGCATTACTGAGGCGGGCTGGCGAGGCGAGCTAGCGAGTAGGATTTAAGGCAGTAGCCTATTTAACCTGTGTCTAGTAGCATTTTCTGCATGATTTTTTCTTTCTTCTTCTCTTCGTTCTTCTCCAGTACTTCATAGATTTGTTCCATTTCTTTTCTAATGCATTAATACTCAAAATTAATGCATTAGATCCCTAGATTAGCATATTTTAAGGCATAATCAGCGGATTCAAGCATATTTTCTCAGGAAATCAATTTTTGAAGAAATAAGGTAAAATTTCTTCAAATGTTATTTTCTTGTTAGATTAATAAAGTCTGTTAGTTAGAATAGTAAATCATGGGTATATAGAATTTATTGCAAGTATTTTGAAGCTATTAATGGCAATTAATGTTGGAGAAATAAGAATTTACGGACAATCATGAATAGTTGTGTGAATAGTAAATTCGAATTAAATGTAGATTTTTCTTTAAGAGATGAATTAAATTGATATTGGGAAATAAAAATAGAAACTATAAGATGGTTAAATGTTAAGAAATCACAGTGAATATTATTGATTAAGGTAAACCCTAATTTTAAATATTTGGGAAAAATTTCTTAGGAGAAGAAAATCAAGGAAATCGAGGAGATTGTGGTTGGGCAAATTATTGGAGAAATTCAAGGATAAATTATGTAGAGGTAAGTATGAACATTGCATTTGCTTATTGTTTCTTTGAAATGATATGTCCAAGTATTCTTAATGTTTACCCATATGATTATCTTATACATGATATTATATTATGCACCTATTATTTGAAATCCTTATGATGTTCTCAAACAAATAATGAATTGTTCCATGTGATTATATTATATGAATGCAAATGACTTGGTCATTCTTCCTTGGACCAAGTTCATAGGAAACCTTTTGCTATATTGGCTGAATCTATATTATATGTTGATGGTCTTGCGACCAATATATTTCTTATGAGATTGTAACCATATGACCCTATGGATAGAACACTCTTCCCAATGAGAGTAAATTCATTGGTCCACTGTGCACTTTGGAAACCTAGCTGATAGGGTTTTTATTAGTGTTCCACCTAGAGGGGACCATGAACTTTAGGCGTATGCCTGGCCAAGCATGCATTTGTGATAAGATAGCAAAGACTATCGATGCACTCTGTTGTGATAGGTAGCATGGCTACTGATGCACTCTGTAGTTCTATCATGTGATTTGACAGTGCTATTCGATTGTGAGCACTTCTGTTCTTGTAAGCTTAACCATATGATGATTTCTTACCCATGTTATTGGAATTGACCTTTCCTTTGAATTGATATATATATATGTGTGTGTGTGTGTGTGTGTGTGTGTGTGTGTGTGTGTGTGTGTGTGTGTGTGTGTGTGTGTGTGTGTGTGTGTGTGTGTGTGTGTGTGTGTGTGTGTGTGTACATATATTTCTTTCACATTGCATGTTCATATCTTACTGAGTTGAAGGCTCACTCCTCTTATGTGGATTTCAGGTGGTAGTGTAGCTCGTGAGGGAGCTAGTAGAGAAGATCAAGCTTCTTGACTTATTCTTCCAAGGAGCCTCCATTGTAAACATTTTGATATATTTATGTATATTCATTGTATGGTATTATGGTACAGTATGTATTGGGAGTATACTCTAGAGCTCCGTAGTTAGTTATTGAGGGTTACATTATTTTGATGTATGATCTATTATTTTTGGGTTGCCCTTGTTCCTTAGTGATGTGGGATGCATCTTTTGATCAGTAAGGAACAAGAGGAAATTATGAAATGATAAAAATATAAAGATATGAATTATGATTTCATGACTCTTGAAATGAATGTTTGAATGATAAATATATGTAAGGTAAATATGAATTGTGTATGAGATCCAGGATATGGGAGTTCTACGGGTTTATGATGGCTTTAAGGCTACCATTGCCCCAGGACCGTCGCACCACTGTAGTTGGGGTGTGACATCCATTGGCTAATATACCAATTTGTTCTTTAATTGCTAACTATTTGTAAATTGTTCTTATTCTATTTGTTCACTTCTCTTGTGAGCCTCTTTCTTAAACCTAGCTGCACAAGTAAAGTGATATATTTACCTTGATCACTGAGTTTTATATCACCCTTTAGTGATTTATTATTTTTCAGGGGATTATAGATAGGTGTAGTTCCTGCTTCTGCTCTTCTTTGGCTGTGAACCTTCCTTTTCTATGTATAGCCTCCATATTTTGATGTTTTACTTCTAGAGTGCTCTATGGTTTGTAAAAAGTTAAATAATGTTTTGGAATACGTAAATGTTGAAATTTTTTGAACATATGATGTTTCCTAATGACGTGCATTATATATTAACCTAGTTGAAATACTTAATAATGATGGTATGAATGTTGAAATGAAAATATTTGATTTGTGGTGAATGGCTTTTATTAATTGAAGTTGAGAGTATAAGCATGAATATATTAGAAGTGAAATTTCTTTTTCAAGTTTTGTTAATTGATTATATGTGGATGAGAAGGACTTTGGTCCTGGGTAATAGTTGGAAAACAGAGGGAACTAAGTCAAATTTTTTGTATACAAAAATTTTATTTGGGGTTCTATGGGTTTTAGTGGTCTTATGCCTTCCCATTCCCTAGGACCACCATATCTCTTAAAGTGGTGGATGTGACAAAGTTGGTATTAGAGCAAAGATTAAAATTTAAAATAATTAATTAAGAATAAGTAGCATAAAATTTTAGTGAACCATGGAGCAATAGGAATTCCTGTATCGTCAATTGTCTGTCATCTGTTATGTGTGTTTATCTGCGTATCGTTAACTAATAATTGTTTCTTCTGCTTAATATAGTAAATGCCGCCTAGAGGACATCCTAGAGAACAAGGCAGAGGTAGGGGAGTTGCTCGACAGAAGCCAGTTAGACAGGGTCCTTCTTGATTTGGTAGACGATTAATAGATGATGTAGCTTATAATGTATCACCAGAAAGAGCTTAATTTATGGAACCGTCAACTGTGAGAAGAAGAGTGGATGTGGAAGGAGAAGAAATAAATGAAAATGTGGAATGGTAAATGAGCAATTGATGAAAGAAAATGAAGAGTTGAGAAGAAAAATAGAAGAGATGAGAAAGGAAAGACAAGAACCTACACTAGTACTCGAACCAGCACTGGTACCTGTTCATCTTCCTTCCCCGAGACCTGTGATTAGATGAGAGGCTTGGAGAGTAATTGATGAGGGTGGTGTTACTATGTTTAATTTCTTGAAACTTGGATTACCTGAGTTTAGTGGAGAGCATAGGGATAAGCTTAGCGAATTCCTAGAGTAGGTAAATAAAGTTGTGATGAGATTACCCTGCTCTGATATTTGGGCTATAGAGTTGGTTAGGCTGTTATTGAAGAAAAAGGCTTGGACTTGGTTTTCAAGGCATATTTAAGGCATATTGTTTAATGATGATCCCCAGAGTTGGGAAGAATTCAAACAGCTGTTGATGGATGAGTTCCTCACTAAAATTGAGAAAGATAGGAGGATGATTCAATTTAAGATATTAGAGCAGAGAAACATGAGTGTGCAGGAATATGCTGATGAATTTCAGAGATTAGTAAAATATGCAAAGAAGATAGTTCTGGATGAGGGGATAAAGATCAATCACTTTACTAGAGGATTGAATGCACCTCTGCATAATGCATTACTGGCAGTGGAATTCACTTCGTTGACAAAATTAATTGAGAAGGTTAACCGTATGGGGATGAAGTATAAAAAAGATAAAGCAAAAAGATAATAAACAAGGAAGAGTGGTAACAGGGGTCAAAGAAGTCAGAGGAAGGCCGAGGGATAGAGTACACAGACTAGACCAGTTAAGAGTAGTTACAAACCTCCTCAGAGCCAACCATCTTCTAGTGTTGATAGAGGATAGACTCGGTCTGAGGCAGCTTCATCAGCTTCACGAGAATCTGCTAGTGTATCCAGAGCAGATCGATCATCACAAGCTATACCTGTTTGTACTAGATGTGGCAGGAGACATCCTGTTATTTATAGACGGGAGACTGGAGTCTGTTTGAGGTGTGGCTAGCAGAGCCATTTCATTAAAGACTTCCCTCTCATCAAAGCTCAACAGGGAAAATCATCATCTTCACAGCCTATTATACAGCAGAGTCAGGGCATTACCAGAGCACCTATAGGCAGAGGTAGAGGACAGGGTCCAATATAGAGTTCATCTCAACCACCAATTGTCAGAGGTCAGGGTAGAGTGTTTGCCCTTAATCAACAGGAGGCCCAATCATCACACACTACTGTGGGATGTACAGTTCTTATCCAATATGAGTTAGCTGATGTACCTTTTGATTCAGGCACTACACATTCTTTTGTGTCTTCATCTTTTACAAAGAAACTGGGAAAATGCATTAGATTAATGCATGAACTTTTAGAGGTATCTACCCCCTTAGGCAAAACAGTAATTGTAAATCATGAATATAGTGATTGTATAGTGGGAATTGATGATAAGGAATTTCCTGTGACCTTGATAGAGTTACCTGTGCTGGAATTGGATGTTATTATGGGTATGGATTGGCTATCATTGCATTGTGTTACCATTGATTGCTTTAGGAAGAAAATAGAATTTAGAATTGAGGGGCAGCCAGTGTTTGTCTTCCAGGGTGAAAAGAGTGCAGTTTATCCTGCATAATTTATGCTACTGCAGTAAAAAGACTTCTAAGGAAGGGATTCCAAGGATACTTAGCTAATGTAGTTGATACTTGGGTGAATGATAAGGGGTTGAGCCAGATTCCAATAGTGAATGAATTCCCGGATGTGTTTCCTAAATACTTGCCTGGATTACCACAGTGATGGAAGTACGTAGTTTTCTTAGTTTGGCAGGATACTACCGTCGATTTGTGAAGGATTTTTCTAAAATTGCTTCTCCCCTAATGAAGCTAACTCAAAAAGATGTGAAATTCCGGTGGAATGATAGGTGTGAGACGAGTTTTTAGACTTTGAAGAACTATCTTACGAGTGCTCTAGTTTTGGCACTACCTATTGAGACTGGTACGTTCTCTATTTATTGTGATACCTCCAGAATTGGTTTGGGATGTGCATTGATGTAGGATGGGAAGGTGATTGCATATGCATCTTGGCAACTAAAGAAGCACGAGGTGAATTATCCCACACATGACTTGGAGTTAGCGGCAGTGATTTTTGCTTTGAAGATATGGAGACACTATCTCTATGGGGTGAAATGTGAGATATACACTGACCATAAGAGTCTCCAATATCTCTTACAACAGAAAGAGTTAAACCTACGGCAGAGACGGTGGGTAGAGCTATTGAAGGACTATGATTGTCAAATATTTTATCACCCGGGAAAAGCAAATGTAGTAGCAGAAGCTTTGAGCCGTAAGTCGATGGGAAGTTTATCGCATGTATCGGTTACGGAGAGGCCTTTGGTACAGGACATTCAAGAGTTATTTGCTATGGGCTTATAGTTTGATCTGGAGACTAGAGGGCAATAGTCAGTACTAGTAGCACAGTTTCAGGTGAGACCACTGTTACTTGATGATATTAAAAGTTTTCAGAATGCTGGTCCGCAGTTAGTTCAGATTAGAGAGTTGTTACAGAAGGGGAAAGCTCCGAATTTCATAGAAGATGGAGGGGTATTGAAATGTAAAGGGCGGTTATGTGTACCGAATGTGAAAGGACTTCGAGAGCAGATTATGCGAGAGATACATTACTGTCCTTATACAGTTCACCCAGGTACAACAAAAATGTACCATGATTTGAAAGCCCATTACTGGTGGCCGAATATGAAGGGCGATGTAGCTCGATGTGTATCTACTTGTTTAGGTTGTCAACAGGTGAAGTTTGAACATCAAAAGCCCCCTGGTTTACTGCAGGAGATAGAGTTACCATAATGGAAATGGGAGTAGATTACCGTGGATTTTGTGGTGGGATTACCACGATATCAGAGGGGTTATGATTCAGTATGGGTAATAGTAGACCGTTTGACGAAGTTGGCTCACTTTCTAGAAGTGAATACTACATATACTGTTGCACAGTATGCTCAGCTGTACATTGATAAAATTGTGCGATTGCATGGTGTTCCGACAGTGATAATTTTTGACAAGGGTACTCAGTTCACATCCCGGTTCTGGTAGAAATTTCAGGAAGCACTGGGTACTCAGCTTCATTTTAGTACAGCTTTTCACCCTCAAATAGACGGTCAATCAGAGTGTACGATTCAAAAACTGGAAGATATGTTACGTCTCTGTGTTCTAGACTTTAAAGGTAGTTGGGATTAGTATCTTCCACTGATAGAGTTTGCTTATAACAACAGCTACCACTCCACAATTGGCATGGCACTATATGAGGTGTTGTATGACCGAAAATGTAGATCACCCGTGTGTTGGGTGGAACCCGGTGAGAAACAGTTGGAGGGGCCGGATTTGATTCGGGAGATGATTGAGAAAGTTCCTTTGATCAAGGACAAGATTAGAACAACTTTTAGCCTACAGAAAAGCTATGTAGATCCTAAGAGGAGAGATATATAGTTCTCCGTGGGTGATCATATGTTTTTGAAAATATCACCTATGAAAGGTGTGATGAGATTTGGAAGGAAAGGAAAGTCGTCCCCTCGGTTTATAGGGCCTTTTGAGGTTCTTGATCGGATTGGTAGTGTATCTTATCGATTAGCCCTCCCACCTAATTTGAGCCATGTGCACCCGGTATTTCATATTTCTTTGCTAAGGAAATATGTGTCAGACCCTTCGCATATCTTGCAGCCATTGGACATTGAAATTGATGAGGAGTTGTCATATGAGGAGATACCAGTAGAGATAGTAGATCGACAGATTCGTCAACTTCGTAACAAAGAGATTCCGATGGTAAAAGTACTGTGGCATAACCGGAAAATAGAGGAGTGTACTTAGGAGAGTGAGTCGGAGATGAGGAAGAAATACCCTCAGCTCTTCCGTGACTCAGGTATTTGATTTTAAACCTTACTAGTTATTAAATTCGAAAATGAATTTATTTGAAGAGGGGTGGAATATAACACCAAGTCATAACCGAGCCTAGTATAGTTAAGGACCTTTGGGATATTTTTGTTAATTTATTAGAAACTATTTTGATGTACTTACATGTGTATTTGATTTTTAATTTCTTGTTTGTATAAATAAATAATAAAATAAAATAAATAAATAAAAATAAAATAGCCAAATTAGGTTACAAAAATTATAGGACTTAATTGCAAAAGGAAATAAAAATGAGGGATTTAATTGATATTTTAAAAGGACACAATTAAAGCAAAAGTATAAGAGTAGGGAGTGAATGGCACTTTCACTCATGATGATTCAATGGAACAAAGTATTGGTGCATTGTAATCCAAGGGATGCATGTGTAGGTTTCAAAGTACACTTTATGGACTTGCATGCATAAGATTATGTGGAAAAAATCCACTAACTATTAAAATACTCAAACAATTTCTCCATCTTTCTGTTTCTTTGAAAGAAAACCATGACCATCAAAGGAAGAAGAAAATCTCCCTCTTTGTTTCGGCCATTGAAGAAAATTAAGGTTTTTAGAGTAGATTTTTAAAGCTTGAGTAGAAATCATCATCAAATGTCTTCCATTTCTTCAAGCTAAGTTCAAATTTCAATTGGGTGAGAATTTGGAAGAGATGGGGTTTCAATCACTCTTGGAAATTTAAGGTAGGATGAAAAATTCTGGTTGTTTATGTTTAATTGATACTTTAAATGTTGAGTTTAATGATTAATTTGAAGGATTAAATATCTAATGGGTAGAAATGCTTTAAGGCCGAATTGAATGGGGAAAATTTGAAGAAAAAATGATTTTTGTGTTATAATGGAGGAATTAATTGTATAAATGTTGTTAAATGGATTTAATTGATGTTAATCTAATGATTAAATTAATGTTGTATTTCAATTGTGGAAGAGACATTGAAACCGAATGGAAATTAGGGTTAGGTGTGAGGAACTCTTGCACATTGTTCCAATTGAGTGTTTAAACCTCTAATTGATATGGTGAATTGACAAATTGAATACTTAAATTGAAGAACAAACACAAAAGGAGGAAAACTCCCTTTGGCCGAATGCCCTAGATTGGGGGAAATAGGGAATTAACTTGGTTTTGGTGAAATTGATTATTTAGATGTGTAATTGGTAGCTTGAATTGTTCAATTATAAGTATAATTGGGAGAATTAGTATTGGATGGGGAAAAACCCCTTTAAACCGAACCTAATTAGGGCGAAAAGGAGGAATTTGATTAGAATATGGGTAATTGAGCTTGAGATTATTGAATTGATGTATTTAATTATTGAATTATGAAGTTAAATTGGAAAAATTAAGCTTAGATGGCATAACCCTTTGTAGACCGAAATGCTTTTAAACTAGGGTTAGGGTTTATAATGTGAATTATGTGTATAATTTGTTAAATGTGTATAATATGTTTAGTTGATAGGTGTTTGATGCAAATAGGAAGCAATTGGTACACTTGGAATGAGTTTGAATTGAGTTTAGGTCTTTATGATCTATGAAGTTCAGAATACTTTGGCATGAAATCTAGGCTTGAACGTAGGCCCAAACTTGCTTTAATATGTTAATATATATGTGAATTAATGTGTCGTATAAAGAATATTAGGTTTAAATATTTGTAGCCCAAGTTAGGCTTTAGTCGAATGGCCTATGTGTGCTAGAAAGGGTAAATTTGTCATTCGTTAGGAAATATGACCATTGATTGAGTATATGTGTATTTGATGTGTATTGTGTGTATATGTGATGATTTAAAGTCTTATAGAGAGTATACATATATAATCAGGCGAGCCTCCCGAGGAAGGGACCAGTCGGGCAGTCGCCGCGACAGTTAGGGGGTCGACGGGCTAGCTAGGAGCTACGTGCCTTAGCTAAGTGTTGGAAGTAAGTTTTTATATATAATTATTGCATTTATACATCATATGACATAACATATGTATTTGAATTGATTTGATACATAAAAACCCTAATTTTATTTGAAATGTCCAATTGGCACCTAAAATGACCCTTCGAACTGACCTTAACTGTCCTAAACTTCCGACTAATTTAATTCGAAGCCTAGAAAGTGTTTTAACCCGATACCTGGCCCAATCCTTTCCCTTATCTCTAAGCTTCAAATTGATACCATATAGTCCACCTAAATATGTTAATAATATAGAGAACCAGAAACTACCTAAAAACCCTAAAACGGACCCGTAATCTGACATTCCATTTGCGCTAGCGAAACTGAGCCCCGGTGGGCCCGTTTCATGATACTTGAAACTTGAAAATGAGTTGTTATATGTGAAATTTAGCTATAATTGTGAATCTATACCCCTTTATATGAGACTTTTGAGTATGATATCATAACAATGCTACTACGATGGTGTAGCGGGATTATCCGTCGACCGTGTGCACACTGATTTCTTATTTGACCCTTACTAGGGAGGGGAGTTATATTCTCTAGTCGTAAGAACCGATCACTCTTACGTAATTACTTATTTCATGCTATTGCGCTATATATATACTTGTTAGCACTATTTTGTATATTTGACATATTTGGCCCTATTTACCAGTTATATCATATGTGATGTGACTCATACTACATGTTATTATCGTTCACCATATTTTGAACATTTCATATGCTATACTTATAGTTCATCACTTGTTTTCATATATTTTTAGTACTATTTGTTCTATCCCTTGCTAGTACTACTCCTAATCATTTCAGGTTTCGGTTCAACTTCAATGGTATATAATTTTCATACATTTTTGTATATAACTACTTACTGAGTATTTTATACTCACCCCCGCAGTTTTAAATATTTTCAGGTGATGGTGAGGTCTGAGTTCCACAGGCTACTCTTTCTTCGCCGTGGACATTTGATATATATATATATGTAAATATTATAAGTTAATGTTTTATCCAAATTCTGTTTAGTAGCTTCATGGTACTGTAAACCAAAGTATGGGTATTTAGGTTGATGTGTATGTATTTATCTATATGTGTATGTTAATATAGTTGCCCAATTTGGTATTAAAGCAGGTATGATAATGATGATGGTTTATGTTGTGAATTGAGAAATATGGATGAGTTGATGATGTGGAGACAGAGTTGAGTTGAGAAATGACATTTAGAAGTGTTTAATTGATAAATGGTAAGTTGGCATGTTAAAAATACAGAGGAAACTCTGCCGG
>CANXYC010457280.1:0-33993 GCA_948193065.1 Aleurites moluccanus
GGAGGCGGGGACGGAGAGCGTATTCCCCACCTCGTGGGGATCCCCATCCCCGTTTCCGTGGGACCCGTTATTATTCTTGGTTAATTATTATATTTATTTAATTATTCCTTGTATAAAATTATATTAATTAATAATATATATATAGATATAAGGAATAATTTGTTCAATAAATAATTCTTATGAGATTGTTAAAATTTATTGAAAGCACTTATTAAATTAAATTTATTCAAGTATTCATAATTTAATATATGTTGAATTTTTAATATTTTATTAAAAAATATTATTGAAATATTTTTTATGTATTAAAATATTTATATTTTAATTATGTTCGGTTGATATTTTGTGTATTTAAATTTATTAATATTTTTTAAATAATTTTTTTTTTATATTTTTAGTTATTATTTATGAATTTTATAAATATAAATAAATTTAATAATAAAAAATTTAAACGAAAAACGGATATTCTATTAAATTATCCCGTACGTAAAATAGGACCAAAGACGCGGATTTCCCGTAAGACGGATCCCATTGCCATCCCTAAAAATGACATATATTGCAAGTCGTTTTCAAGGAAACCCAATCAAAGCCATAAAACCCTAACCACACAACTCAACCAACTAAAAATGGGGGTTCAGACCCCAACTTCGACTTCAACGTCAACGTCGCATTCAACTTCCATTACAACTCACAATCAGTTCTTTGGTAAGCTTACACTTTTAATCTTCATTCTTTTTTTTTTTTGAAGTTTTCATTTTTTCTTTCAATCAATCGCTTCTCAGCTTCAACAACAGTGCGTGTTTTTATAATTTATGTTTGATTTAATGTTGTATGGTGAAGTTTGGAGAGAGTTCTTATGGGGAGCTATTGCTGGAGCTTTTGGTGAAGGAATGATGCATCCTGTTGATACTGTGAAGACTCGAATTCAGAGCCAAGCTATTATTAGCGCAAGTAAGACCCAGAAGAACATACTGCAGATGGTCCGAGCAGTCTGGGCTGCTGATGGACCTAGAGGTATATCTATGATTACTTGTTTCTTGTATTGTATTTCTAAGTGGACATACATATGATTATGGAGTTCGGCTGAACTGATTGTCTTTTAGGGTTTTATAGAGGTGTAACTCCTGGAGTTACTGGGTCTCTTGCTACCGGAGCAACATATTTTGGTTTTATTGAGTCAAGCAAAAAATGGATTGAAGAATCACATCCTAGCCTTGGAGGCCACTGGGCACATTTCATTGCTGGAGCTGTTGGTGAGCTATCTCGTGCTTTCATTTTTTATTTTTTTCAATTCAGACAGGCCGTACATGTTTCTGAATATTGAGCTGGAATGTATGCGAAATTTAATCTCAAGTCCTTAACCGTTTCATTAATAATTTGAGTTTGCCACCAAATTACTTTTTTGATTATGAGGTTTATGGAAGGCTTATCTTTGGGATCAATTGTCACTATGTTGTCACTTTTTACTACCAGTTTTTATGTTCTGTGGGGGCATTTTCCTTTTTTACTAACGTTAATGTTAGGAATTAGGATGAATGATGTCCCTTCAGAGGTCTCAGGTTTGAATCCTATTCCTATGGTCTGAACCTGAGAGCTTTGCCCAAATGTTTTGATGTAACAGTAATATCTCGTTACACTTTCTACTATTTCCAAATGAACTTAACAATATGCGATAGTTTCTTTGGCATGTGTTCAAGCATTGACAACCTATTTCAATTGTGGCGGAGACATATAACTTTGTTGCCATCTCTATCTGCATATAGTCCGACATTGTTTTGTGACCAATTGACTCCATATTTGTCATAATTATTTCTTCAGATACAAATAGTGGGATCTGACCTTGTTTTGTGACCAATTGACTCCATATGTGTCGTACTTCTTTCTTCAGATACAAATAGTGGAATATCTCCTTTGTGAAAATTCCATTTATATTTATACTCTTGGATTTTTGTATATTTTGCTTTGTGCTTGGAGGTAATGAGTTGTTTTGTCAGGGTTTCGTTGATATAACATGAAAGCTTTATCAGTTTAAGGGACTGGCAATTTCAATAATTCTGGACTTATCAGCCATTGCATTTTTCTAAGAACTCTGATTTTCTATATTTTTGTTCAACATTTCAGGAGATACACTGGGTTCTTTTATATATGTTCCATGCGAAGTAATGAAGCAACGCATGCAGGTGCAAGGCACAAGAACATCTTGGACTAATTCTATGGTGAAAGACAATGTCTGTACAAAATCTGGTGAGCAAATGTATGGTTATTACACAGGAATATTCCAGGCTGGCAGTTCAATATTGAAGGAGCAGGGGCCAAGAGGATTATATGCTGGGTATTGTCTGAAACAAAATCTCTAGTATGTGGATTTTTTTTTAATAAGCATTTCACTATTTGAATTAAGTTATCCATACTTACTCATATGAGTAATACTCACTATTAACCCAGAACTTTTAGCAGTGGCATAAAATGGACGGATTCATTCCTTCCGACCTTTTTCTCAAGCAATCAAATAACTGTTGTGTATCAAAGAGCTTCTCAAAATAGTACCCATCTCCATTTGACTCTCATATGAATGTTGCCATAATATCTAAATAAAGTGACTATAATTCTTTGGCCTGTCAATTCCGTAATATGGACAAGTCTGATTGACCATAAAAGCATAAAGAGATCTATGGAAGTGCTATTTTAACCACTTCTTTAACGCATTTTATGATTTGCTGTTTAAAATTCTTATGGCATCTTAACTGATGTATCAGTATGCCCAAATTCAAGAAAGACACAACCCATGAAGGATAGCTATGAGCCCATGTCTTTTGGTACACCACAACTTAACCCACTATATGCAAGGAAAAGGAGATCATCGAGTGGTGCTGTGATCTTTCCAAAATCCTTCATCCAAAATTTCACCTGTAATATGAGTTTTCTTTTAATAGTTTCTTTTTACAATTTTTTTCTCCTGTGATTACATTGGCGGTATTTCCTACAGTTTTGTACACATGGCAGAACGTGATTAATCACTAAGACATTAGTCAAAAGTTTTATTTTGAGCAACTATTTGATACATGGCAGTAACTTGTTGATTTAAATTTTATGCATGGTGAAAGTTGTTCTTAAGATTAAAACTAAAGGTGCCTTGGCCATTAATGTACCACCACGTCTAAATTCAAAATTCAGTGGAGTTATAAGCCATTAAAATGTCTTAAATCTTTGCCACAATTTGACCTGCTTTATTCAAGGGAAATAAAATCAAGGTTTATGTAATGGTGTAAGCTTGAAAGATCACTTCTTCTGTTCGTGACTTTTAATAGTATTGTTTTCAGGCAACTAGATCGTAAAACATGTTGAAAGAGTTATTTATCTCAATGCATAATTGTAATTTGTGTATTGCTCACCTTACTAGGTACTGGTCTACACTAGCAAGGGATGTGCCATTTGCTGGACTAATGGTTTGTATTACTTTGAGAAACTTTTTACCTCTTAATCTGTAAGAAACGCCTTTAAATTTTCTTGTCCATCCTGATTGATGCTGCCATAAAGCTCATAAGTTATTATCGTGTTTGTGATTGTAGGTTATGTTTTATGAAGCCCTGAAAGATTTGACAGAGTATGGAAAGCAAAAATGGTTGCCCAGTTTAGATTACTCCATTAATAGCACCGTGGAGGGACTTGTACTAGGAGGATTGGCTGGTGGTATGTGCTGCACTTGTGCTTTAACTAGAAAATATAAGGTTCAGAACTGGACAACAGATTCTGAACACAAAATGAATGTTCTGTCTCTTACTGTAGCAGACTGTGTAAAGTTGCTTGCTAAAAGAAATTTAGAACTTACTTCAGTACTTGCTATTTATAGCTGAGATTGTTCAGCAGTTTTCAAACACCACCTAACATTTGCAGTATCTAATTTTGTGATGCAACTCAAAAATACGTCTTGCATGCATGGTGATTTATGTTATTTAATTGTGAGCAGGTTTCAGTGCATATCTTACCACTCCCTTGGATGTCATCAAAACAAGATTGCAAGTCCAAGGATCAACTATAAGGTATATTATACTTGCAAGCTTTCTTAATTTTATGATGAAAATATCATACAAGGCTATTTGAATGACAGTAATAGTGTGTATATATGTATAATAATCTTTGTAAATTTTTTAAGGTACAATGGCTGGTTGGATGCAATGCAAAGAATTTGGATGATTGAAGGTGTCAAGGGAATGTTCAGAGGAAGCATACCCAGGATAACATGGTATATCCCAGCCTCTGCTCTTACCTTCATGGCTGTGGAATTTCTCAGGGACCAATTCAATGAAGAAATAGATATCGATGAGAAGCAAGAAATTACAAGCTTGACAATAGAGAAAAAGGGATCGTCTTTGCGAGAGGTGGCGTAGTACTGAATCATACTTTTTCACCTATCAGCACTGGGTAACTGTATCATACGAGAAATTTACAGATTCTGTCTAGCGACTTTGTATTTCTTTGCCGAAGCTGGCCAGAGACTTGGAAACAACATTTTGACATTGGAAAATGTAGAATTTATTGTATACTTTCTGACTAACATTTCTATAATTTTGTACCTGTGAAGCGACCAATGTAGGGGTTGACAGCTTGTTATACACTTGTTAACTTCAAGCTGTTTCATGTTAGTGCTTTTGGCAATACTTCTCTCCTTTTATTTTTTGATAAGTTGGAAAATTTTAAATGGGGACGTGCGATCAAGATTTTAGCTCTGACTATATCAAATTTTAAAGGTAAGTGCGAATACGATTTTGCAAGGAAAATTTTAAGTTTTCTTGCTGAAAAATAATATTCTTTATAATAATTAAAATTTTGAAAAATTCAAGACCTTCACTTAAAATCTCTGTAGAGATTTTTTTTTAGTTGATAATATTTCTTTGTAATTTATTTGATAATTGATTTTAAATTTTTGTTATATATATATTTAATTTTAAGAATCGGAAGTTGGAAGTTTCTTCAACCAACCATACCACCTTTTGACCTTACTTATTTTTATGTTATATTATCGTATCCAAACATGACTTTTCTTCGGCTCCTTTTTCAACCCTAAATCAAGAAACCACCTCAAGCCACCGCCAAAACCGTCTTAATGGCATCGGAGAAGCGGTGCCACTATGAGGTGCTTGGCCTTTCTCGGGACTGTACACCTGATGAAATCCGCTCCGCTTACAAGAAACTAGCTCTCCAGCGTCACCCTGATAAGCTCGTACAGTCCGGTTTGAGCCAAGCCGAAGCCACCGCTCAGTTCCAAGAACTCGCTCAAGCTTACGAAGTTCTCTCCGATCCCAAAGAACGTGCCTGGTATGACTCTCATCGGTCTCAAATCCTCTTCTCCGATCCTAACTCTGCCAATTCAGTTCCTGGCTCTGTTATCCCTAATTTGTTTTCTTTCTTTTCTAATACGGTTTATTCGGGTTATATGGATACGGGAAAAGGGTTTTATAAGGTTTATTCAGATGTATTTAATAAAATTTACACGAATGAGATCAGTTTTTGTAAGAAATTAGGGTTAGGATCGGAGAATGTGAGGGAGGCGCCAGTTATGGGGAATTTGGATAGTCCGTATGGGCAAGTGACCGCTTTTTATAATTATTGGTTAGGGTTTTGTACAGTGATGGATTTTTGTTGGGTTGATCAGTATGATGTGATGGCTGGGCCGAATCGGAAATCGAGGAGAGTTATGGAGGAGGAGAACAAGAAGTTGAGGAAGAAGGCGAGAAGGGAGTATAATGAGACAGTGAGGGGATTGGCGGAATTTGTGAAGAGGAGAGATAAAAGAGTGATTGATATGATGGTTAAGAAGAATGCAGAGATTGAGAAGAAGAAAAAGGAGGAGAGGGAAAGGAAGAAGAAGTTAGAGAAAGAGAGGATGGACAGAGCTAGAGCATACGAGGAGCCGGAGTGGTCAAGAGTGAATGAAGAGGATTTGGAGGAGGAAGATAACGATAAGAAGGTAAATGAAGGGAAAGAGCTTTATTGTGTTGTCTGTGGAAAAAAGTTTAAGAGTGAGAAACAGTGGAAGAATCATGAGCAATCAAAGAAGCATAAGGAGAAGGTGGCTGAATTGAGGCAATCATTCGGGCATGAGGAAGAAGAAGTAGAAGAAGAGATGAAAGAAGATTTTGAGGGAGATGAAGCAATGGTTCATAATGTGGATGAGGTAGAGGAGAGGTTTAAAGAGGGTTTTGGGATAACAGAGGAAGAAAATGGTGTTGAGAATCCAGAATTGAGTGATGAGGAAGATGGGTTCTTTGATGCTGCTGATGAAGATCAAATGGAAGGAGGATTTGATGTGGGGGATGTGAATGTTCATGAGGATGGAGATGGGGAGATGAGTGTACTTGAAGCAATGGTAACTGGGCATAAAAATCGGAAAAATCGGGGTGCAAGGCATGTGAAGGAGGATTTTCCAATTAAAGTTTTTGTTGAGGATGTGAATGAGGAAGCAGAAGTTATGGAATATAATAACCGGAAGAGTAGGAAGAGGAGGGGCAAGAAAGATAGAGGTAAGAATGATAGTGGAGTGCCAGCAAAGGGTGATTTTGATGAAAAGAATCCAGATGATGAAAGTAATGGCCACGGTGATAAGCACACGGACGAGTCCCCCTCTCTTTCTTTTGTGGAGAATGAGAATGAAGGTAACAATGATGATAAACATTCGAGGAAGAATAATAAGAGTTCTTACCAACCTGTCGACAATAAAGTGATCACAAAGAAGGAATCGAATACCAAATCAAAGAACTCGTCCAAAGGCAAAAAAGTAAAGGTATAAAACTTTTTAACTTAGCTTTTGATTTCCCTTGCATAATGTTATTTATATATGTTCTCAACTTCTCATAGAATGTAGATATTAGTCCAAGTTGGACTTGCATATTGATGCCATACAAAATGGCCACTGTTTTCACATCACCAGCAGTCCAACACTGTATTTAGATAAGCTTTGGTTCTGTGGTATTTTTACTTCGTCTATGAATTGTTCTATGTTTTATGATGCAGTCTTTTAGTGGTGTTTGAACAATGTCTGTCGAATTTGGATTGATCTGCTATCCTCCTATACTTCAGATGCATCATCAATTGTACAAAAACCAAGAAATGTTTTATATATTTTGTGCATAAATCTGTTCATGGGAATCATATTGGACACCAATCTAAAGAGAGTTTGATAAATCTTCCTTTACACCAGCAATGACGATCATATGATTCCTGTGATTTTTTATAATTTTCCACTGGGTATGAAATCACAATAACCCACATCCTCAGAATCACCCAATCTTGCATCGTTGAGCCATGACGGATGCACTGATGCTCGTCACTGTTGGTTTAAATTAGTGGATCCTGTTATTTAGCCTGTGAAGTTCTGTTGTATCCTGTGTCTGCAAGAAAACAGATAATCATGAGGAAATAGGGAAGTAAATTGTTTTTCAAGGTTTTTTAACTAATTGGTTTGTGGGGGGGTTGTAGTTTTTAATTACAGAACTCTGCCACTTTTATTTACATTTCAAGACATTAGTTAGTGATATCATTTCTATTCCAAAATGTAATGAATTTCTTAGATTTAAATGCCTGCTAGTTTTGAGCTCGTTCTTTCTGTCTAATTGTATGAGTTATCATCTGATACAGGCAACATCAAAGAATTCTGGCAATGCATGCGAGAAATGTGGAGAGGAATTTGAATCAAGGTCTGCTTGATGCTTAATTCTTATTTACTAGTTTGCCTTTTTGCGTCTTTTCCCCTCAATTTGTTCTCTTGATATTTTAGAAAAATTCTCACTGTTTTCCTTAATTATGGCAGGAGTAAATTGCATAAACATTTGAGTGACACAGGTCATTCTACCCTGAAATTCCGATGAGGATTTATTTTTGGAGCTATGCAAATAATTCCTTATTGCTAAGCCAAATGACAGGATATTTTGAGACATGTATACCAAGCAGCACGTCTAAGGCGTGCGCAAGTGTTCCTTTTATTTTTTTTTCCTCCAATCAATTGTGCAAGATGTAGCTTCTGCCTTCTGTTTTGTCAGAGTGTTTGAATTGCACTGATGAATGCCTTGTACTGAAATGGGAAAAGAATAAGAAAAAAAAGGGAAATTTTGTTGCAGAGTGCAAATTGTATTTGTATTTCAAAATTTTGAACAGTTATCATATAAATGAATTCTTTCCAGATGTTATGAATCTTTACATGCCTGGATTTACATTTTTTTTTCTCTTGCCTTCTATACAAAGCATTTATTCAGTTAAAAAATTTAAACTTTTTGTTCAAAAACAAAGCAGTTTTCTGGATTTGGTAATTTTCTATTCAGATTTCCCCAAAGCAAGTGCTTTTTATCTGACAAGAAAAACAACTGCTCAGCTATGTAGGGTTGAATTCATTTTTTTCAAATTTGAGATTGGTTTCAAACTGTTATTCTGATTCATCAACGGTATACTCACAATCATATATTTAAAGGGGGAAAATGGTTACAAGTGTTAAATAATACAAGTGATGAAATTTCTAAAATTGTAAAAATATTTAAAAATATATTCACTTGCTGTATTTAGTATAACTTTCAAAGTAAAAAAATTGTCTTTAATCATTTTTCATTTTAATTGAAACTTTTTAGTGATAACATCAAGCAACTTAAAATTTACAAATACTGAATGATATTATCAAACATCTTCGTAGCTATACAAATAATCCAAATTTGTTTTCATGTTTGTCCTGGAAATAGCGTTGGCAATAGAAACTCATTGTCACCCTCTAACTAGTCTGCAATCCGAAGAATCTGATATTGAACCAATTTGCATCAGCCTCTTGTTTTTCAGTTCCTGAAACTCTCCCTCTAATGAGCAAGAATTGCATTTAGTTTACAATCAGAAACTCCTACTTTGGAATAATTTACAGAAAGAAATGCATAAGATAATTGCCCCTCATAATGGTTTGGTAGAGGCTTGTTTTATATAAGCAATTGCTTCCTCTTCTGAGAGTTGTCCTTCTACCAGGCCTCTTATTAAGGTGTTGGCATATTCTTTGGACGAATCACGTAGTTGAATCTTCCCTGATTTAAAGCTTTCAACAGCTGAAAGTGGGCAGCTGAATTATCACAAAAATGCCAAAACCAGGTTAGGCACAGAGAAGAGAGAGAAAGAGAGAGAGAGAGAGACAAAGAGGAAATGTAAGACTATTTGATGCATACGTTATGGTCAGTATAGGAATATCCTTCTCCTTTCCCAAGTAAACTACATTATTGTACCAACTCCCCTGCATGAAAAAAAAAAAAAAGCATGTATTCAACAAGTGAAACTTGTAATGTATGAGAACTTTTTTTTTTTTAAATATGCCTCTTATAGTCAACAACATATTGGGCGTACCTTAAAAACCTCCAAAGAAATTGACCCTTGGTTTTTGATGGATTGTAGAGCTGCCAAATCAAAGACTGGAGAACTCATCTCCTGACAAACATTTTCTTGAGATAAAACATCATTGAATTGCTCAAGCCTGTTAAAGGGAAAAGCCAAGGATGAGATGATGAATTCTGTTGCCAGTGAATATACTTCAAAGCCAGTTGGATAGTGCTGGGTTAACATGTTAGGAGCTTTTTAGCGTTCTGTTGTACTAAAGAAAGTACTGACAGACAGGTTCATTTTAAAATATTAAATGGAAGACATTTTCATTAGAAATGAAAACAAGCACAAGAAACAACATACGTTATTCTATACAAGCACATGTAAGTTTTTTCATCAACGCTGCTTTCAGGATGAAGGAAAGCAACCCCTCCTGGACCCCATGTACGTGTAAATTCACGTCCAAAGAATAATCTGTAAGGGAAAGTTTTCCATAGAATATCTTTTGGTAGGTTTCTATCCATTGAACCAGAGCATGGCTTTTTCATACCATCCACCTGCAAGTCATTTATAAATATTAGAAATGAGGAAGGGAAGGAGGAAGAGGGGGGGCGCAGTGGGGTGGGATGTGGGGATTTGTAGCAGGAAAGGCAAGAGATGGGAAGGAGACAATAATGATAATTAATATCTGCTCAAGCATGTTGAATTTTTAAATTTTCCTTGATAGCATAATCCGTATCTTAATCTTATGCTTACATTGACTGCTCATAAACCTATAATGCATGCTTACTGACATGATACTGAGTGTAATACCTGACCACCTTGAATATAGCAAAGAAACCGTGGTTTCCACATATTTGATCCAAAAGTGGCATACCAAATGTCTATTTTTGAAAGCTCTGATCTCCAGGGAATAGGTTTTGTGGCCAATTCATCTGCATTTAGTATGGAGTCATAAATTGAAACAAGATTAGAGAATAATTTTGGCATTTGGCATCTTTTGACTTAAACTTATTCCTACCATGACTATCTTCAACTTTAAGCTTCGAAAGTGGTTCGATAACCTCCTGGACAACTGACACCATATTTACTGACAAATTCTCTGGAGTTTTGTCATCCTCATTTTCAGAATCAGAGCTTGAGATCAAAAGATGCTGCAATGCAAAATTTCTATCTTAGTGGTGTATTTGGGTAGCGAGAATAACATTGTATGTGAAAAAAGAATTGACGATTTAAATAGAGCTAAACTAGAAGAAGCCAAGACAAAAGTTGAAGTCAAAACTCTTTTCCTTCTGAGAATACATTCACATAGTCCACACCCATGTCCATTGACTAGTAATGTTTCTATAATCATAAGCTAATTAAACGTCTTAAGCTTTTGCATTTACAAAGCTAAAAGAGAAGAAAAACACTTTATCTAGTATCTCATTTATATCTATGCCCAGTGATCTGTATAACACTTGAAAAATAACCACTTTGAGCGAGAAATAATTTCAAGGATTTCCATGGACAACCAATTTAAGAATAATAACAGGGTAATATGCATGTAAAAGTAAATCTCTTGCTCTGTCTCACCTACTGAAATATATAACTATTGCAGTCATAAGTTTATATGATGTACATGAGGATGATCATACTTCAGGAATAAGATCATACTGCACTGATGTGCATGAATTCACACTAAATCACACATGCTTCTTGGCAGTAAGGTTCAGTGCTAGTGTTATATCTGTTGACGTGCATGAATTCTTTTTCAAGTCTGTCTGCACATAAATCAATTGAATACTACCAAATTTGATGAGGCAAAGCAAGATTTTATGTTTGCTTTAGAAAAACATTTCTTTTAGAAAAGGACTCACTGGAGGAGGGGCTTTTTGACTGGTTAACTTTAAGGGTATTTCATCCGCAAGTGTAGACCAGTAAGCACTTAATTTCTTGCGAACCTGGAGAACAGATAATACATGAATAAGAACCAAAAGCATCTTGATATTATATTAAGTACGTTCAACAGAGAAACAATAACACAAACAAGAAGCATAGCTGATATAAAGGAACAAGTGGAGAACCTAGCAAAGAATGTAATAACAACTGTATTTTACCGCTTGTATTACACGCCAAGTGGATTCAAATGGACAGGCTTCTGAAGATCCAGCAATAGGCTTGCTCTCAAGCAACACTTCCATGCAAGCAAGGAATGAATTTGCAATAGAGTCAAGATTGTAACCTCCTTCCAATGCCAATATAATCTTACCATGGGCAAAATCCATCAACTGAAAGGATAGGAAAATATAAAACATGAGATACATGAAATATGCGCAAGCAATTTAATTATCCTTGAAAGAATTACAAAGTAACAGGAGCTAAACAGATAAAAAGTCAATGACCAACTACAAAGGCCAACTTGAGAAAAAGAGGTGAAATAACAAAATTGGCTATGCAATCATCAGATTACGCCTTTCATGCAAACAAGCCAAGAACTCTGTTCCACAGTTAATATAGTAAAAAAAAAGAGATTAAATTGCATGCTAACCTTTTTCAACATTACTGAATATCCATATGGTGTTACTCGACAACCACCAAGAGGATCACCAATAGCTGTTTCAAGAATTAAATGGTACATTTAGTTTTTAAAAAAAAAAAGGCTCATTTCTCCCATAGAGCCACTAGAAGCACTTACCAAATCACCATATGACCACAACTTATTTCTGGTTTACGAACAATAAAAGCAAGGGAACGACAGGAAATTTAACCCTAGTAGAACTGAATGAGAAACGCCAATAACAAGGTGAAAGTAAAAAAGATTAGCATTTCAAAGATAAAAGCACATGATTATCCCACAATGTGTCACTTTGTAGAACTGGTTATATTCAAAAGGTCTTTACATTTAAATCATCTCCAGAACAGGTACTTTTACTCTTATTGGTGAACCAGTGCACCTGGGCAATATCTTAAGGCCATATAAATAGGTTAAGTGCTTTCCCATATCTCAATATTTCAGACACATTTTAGCTTAATTTGCATGGACCATAAATTCCAGACTATCAGAAGAGAATAACCAGTCGGTCCTAGTCCATGGATAAAATGATAAATTTCCTCTTCTTTTCTCACAATTTAACTGCTGCTTCTCCACGTTTTAGACACAATCTTGATTAATTGCCCACTAACAAAGTTTTTAAAGTAATTCCTAAAATGTTTTGAGATATGATTCATTTACATCAACATCATTAGTCCTCTCCCTTTTCAGTTCTCCTTCTCTCTCTCTCTCTCTTTTTTTTATAGAGTCTGTATGAAAATTCTCAATGACATCTTTACTTTCTCAACTGCTTGTGTCGGAAGCTTTATCGAGCAGACACACACACACACACACACACACACACACACACACATATATATATATATATATATTTTGTTGAGTTCCACCAAAATGCATGTTTAGGCAAAAGTAAAAAAAAATTGGGATTTGCATATTTGTGCGTCAAATATACTTGACCGACTATCTACTTGCCAAAGTTATTTGGCTCAATAGGTATTTGAAGTGTATAAAAAGGAAAAATTAAACATCTTAGACATGATCATGAACCTCCATAAACAAGGAAAAATAAAGGGAATCAGCAAACTCAAAGCAAATGACATAACAATCATCAAACCTGCATCAAATCCTGCAGACACAATAATCATGTCAGGATCAAACTCCTTAGTGACAGGAATCAAGATATGGTCCCATACTGCAAGATAGTCTGCATCCCCACATCTCCCATTCTCCCAAGGAACATTTATATTATATCCAGCACCCGGCCCTTCTCCAATCATTGTATAAAAACCTTCATCATTAGCAGGGTAAAAACTCCCAAACTCATGCCTGCATAAATTCACAACTTTAACAATCACCATGACAAGGTACCAATAATTAAATTATTCATTGCAAAACAAAATTAAGCGAAAGGAACTTTGAACTCAAACCATCCCTTAAGAAAAGAATGAAGATAAAAGTTATTGCAAGCCAAAGCTTGTCATATCACTAACATAATCCTTCACAAATTACATGTAAAGTGATTTCACAGGAGAAAATTGAGATGTAGAATTCCTATCGTACCTATGAACAGAAAAGAATAAAACACGAGGGTCCTTCCAGAACATCTTTTGAGTACCATTACCATGATGAACATCCCAGTCAACAATCAGAATCTTTTTAATTCCCAATTCTGACTGTAAAACACAAAAGAAATGACACTAAACAAGGTAACAACTTACTCAAAATTAAAAATAAATTTCATAAAAGGAACAAAGATTTTAAAATTTTTAACACACACACATAAGAGTGTGTATTTATATGACTATGAATATTATTAAAACTAAGCTCTCACTCTTTCATCCAACAGAAAATTTGTTGCAACAGCCACATTGTTGAATAGACAAAATCCCATTGCCTTGTCATGTTCAGCATGATGTCCAGGAGGCCTAACAATAGCAGCAGCAGAATTCAATTCCCCTTTAGCGACTCTCTCAGCCACCTAATTAAAAACACATTTATAGTTAGATTTATAACATAATATTTAGTAAAATAATTGTGAAACTTCTACCATATCAATTCTGCTCTATGACTTGATCAAGTAAAATTAGCATCATTTAGAAAATGTCCCATTGAAGTTGACATTCATAGGCAAAATTTAGAAATAATGGATGTATTATCACTAACTTCAGTTCTCCTAAATTTAGACAATTTTAAAGAAAGAAAAAGTAAACATATAATTAACTAAGCTTTCTATGTGATCTATCACCCCAAGAAGTGATAAAATTTTAAGGCCTTCAAAACCCATCAAAACACCTATAAATGCTCATTAAAAGTGTTTCAGTCAACACATCACAGTTGAAAATCCATGATTCTAAAAATGTATGCAGAAACAAAGTCATAGCGTTAAGATTTTAGGCAGCAAATTTAAAAATAAGAGGGAAAAATACTACAAAGCAAGAACAAGTGTCCACAAAGTACTCTAAGGAACTCACTAGCCTACACACAATACCTCACCTCTATTACAGAACCAGCCGCAATGTAAGCAGCTTCTGATGATCCTTCATTAAAGTAAATGGAATTTAATTTTGAAGCAATTCTATTTCTTCGAGACTCAAATTGTTTGGAGCTTATATTTCTAATAAAATTAACATGATTCTTGGAGTGAACGGCAAGTAGATGTTTATCTTCTGCTTCTTTGGCGTTCAAAACCACACATCTGAAAGAGACAAAGCCACCTTTACCGCATCAAAAATACCATTCAACTGATTAATCATCAATAAATTAAGCAAATAAAACTAATTAATCATCTACAAATTAAACAAAATCTAATTAGAAACAACTTGCCATGCTAAATGATCTTCTAAACACAATAAGAATGAAAATTCAAACAAAAATGGAGCAAAAATTCAGCTCTATAGCTCTAGTCTCACTAATTTCGTAAAAAATAGTATATATAAAAAAAGAGGAGAATTCATCTGTTTGGATAATGAGAAAATTCAGTAAAGAAAAGTAAATGAGAAGGAAATGGAGCTAGATGACTCACCAACTCAACTAAAGCCTAACAAATTATAAAAAAAAAAAAAAGCACTCGAATTAAAACTTTCCTTCGTTTTCTCAGTAACCAAACAAACAATTAAGTAGAGAGAGAAATCACCTTTGAGGAATGTTGTGGGCAACGAGCTTGTTCCAAATTGTGGTGATGCGATAGGGATTCTCGGGATGATAATCATCATCAGGAGTGTGATGCTTACACATCCTCTCATCGTAGAGTATTCCCACGGGCCGCCTTTGGCTGCTGTTATTGGTTGCGCCGAATTCCTTCTCCTCCATGTTCTCGATCTAGTCGCTGGGGTTAGCAGAAAGAGCCGCCAAGGGCTGAACCAAAGCGACTAATTTTATTTTTTTTTCGGTCTTTTTGACCTTTTTGTCTTTTTCTCTTCCCTTTTCGTTCGATTGCACGGTTTTGGAGGGAAAATACTTTATTTCTACCAATGATTTTATGACACGTCACTTGATATTTTTAACTTCGGTTAAGAATTAAGCTTTTAAATTTCAAAATGGTACCATAAATTTTATAAAATTTATTTCAAGTTTTATATTTTTAAAAAAATTTTATATTTAAAACATTAAAAATATATCCGTTCGAAAAAACGAACTATTTTTTTTTCACCCATAATTCACTTTTTTTTTTTTAAGAATTATTGATATATTAATTTATTAATATATTTCTATTTAATACTTTATCATATTAAATTTTTATCAATAAATAATTAATTAAATATTACACTAAATAACACATATATATTAAAATTAAATAAAATTTTATTGATAATTTAATGAAAATTTGAAATTTATAAATGATAAAATTTAATATTAAATAAAATTTTATTAATTTACATAATTAATATTAAAAAATTAAATAATAATTATTTTTAAAATTATTATTTATTAATATAAATAAAAAATATTTGTAAAAAATAAAAAATAAAAAATTATTATTTTAAATAAATTAATTTCTTTTCTTAATTTATGTAAAAATAAGAATAGTCTTATCTTTTACAAACAAAGATAGTATATTCATTTCAATTCTATCGTTTAATTTCATTGAATTGAATATAACTAAAATAAATTTCATCAAAATTAATAAAATTTTTAAATAAATTTCACAAAATTAACATAACAATACTAAAAATAAAAATATTTTTATTCTTTATCTTTCTCATGCTATTTTTCTCTCTTCTATCTCCTTCCTTCTTCCCTACTCTCTTTATGGCTCTTCCTCTCTTTCTCATTTCTCTCTCCTCCTACTATTCTCTCTCTCACACACATTTTTTTCTCTCTATTTTTTTAATTTTTCTTCCAACTATTTTTTTATTATATTTATAAATTAATTATAAATATAAATAAATTTTATAGTTGTTTTTTTATTTTAATCATATTTATTATATTAAGAGTATTTTAGAAAATAAGAAAACACAACTCAATTACAAATTTATTCTAAATATAAAAATATAAAATTCTATTAAATTTAATATTTTAAATTGTCTTACCAAACATATAAATTCTACTTAGAATTTACAAATGAATTTTATATTTATAATTTATTTATTCTAAGCTGACTATAATTAAATTGAGTTTTGACTAGTAAAAAAGAGAATTTTAAAACTATCTGTATCTTTTCATGGCTAAGAATACCAATACTTGGAAATATTGCTTTAAAACTTTAATGCGCATGTTAAATTCTTTGACTGTTTGAGCATATTAAATAAGGAAATTACTATAAAATTTTTAGATTTGGCCATAATTATTTGTGTTGTATTTTGAAAAACACATTAATACATTCTTAATATTTTGATTCGTTAATTATTTAGTCTGTCCATTTAAAAAGCAACCATTTAAACGTTAAATACTGATAAAAAGATAATTTTACCCTCTCAATAAACAATACATGCAATGCAAATACCACTCATTATCTCCTATGATTTAAAAAGGTCTAACTTGTTCTCTTCGCTACTTGCACTTCAATTAAAGTTCGAGCCAAAACTTATCAGTGGGGATCTAACTTTCAAACATGCATCTCTACTACTGGTTTTGGACTTCAGTTTCTAGTTAGGATTTCAGCCTTTTTGCACCTATGCAGACCCAAATCCACATAATTTCCCACATAAGAGTCTGCATGATGAATAAAAAATAACAGTAGAAGATAATCATATTCAGGAATGTAAAAATTCACAGGAGCTAGAGACGAAGTTACCACACAACAAAACAGGATCGTATAACAAGTAGAAATTCAGTATACAGGGATCAGAATATTGGTTTCCCATGACAAAAGTGGTGATGCTAGTAAATGCTAATATTTTTATAAGCAATATATCTTCAGAGCAATATTAACAAATAAATCCTGTACCTTCGTAGTTCAAGCCCTAGTCAAGAAGCAGTATTTACAATATTACCTGTACCTTCAGAGCTGTATCAATAACTGTTAGATTTTCCATCTCTTTAAAAATGTATCCAAATTTTTTTCCCTTAATTCAAGCCGTGCAGTGGAGGGCTAACTAAGAGTGATGATAAAGAGGGGAGAGAATTGCCATTAAATCATTCTGCAAAATAGAAACCAAACCACCTGGTGGGTTCAAGAAAACTGTTAGTCCCAACCGACAGTCCTGAAAACGAGCTGCTAACCAACTAGCACACAAGTTTGCTTCTCTAGGAATGTGAAGAACTTGACAATCCCAGTTACGCTTAATTAGATTCATGCAGCAGTCAACAAGGCCTCTATTAGGATCCAGTGCACTGGGGGCTCTCTTAAGATACTCCACTGCCTCAGAAAACTGAGACTCCACCAGGACTTTCCTAAATCCTCTGTCCCAGGCAAGCAATAAGCCCTGAAATAGAGCCCATAATTCTGCTCCCATACTAGTTTGGATACCCAAGTTAAGAGTGTAGCCCACAATCCATTTGCCAGATTCATCTCGAATGATTCCACTAGCTCCAGCAACGTCTGGATTTGCCTTTGAAATCCCAGCCACATTCAACTTGACCCAATCTTTTGGGGGAGGACTCCAGCATGGCGGTCTGTGTGTTTCACTAGGTGACTTGATGCTTGATTTATGGCAGAAATTATGTTCATCAACTTCATGTTTTTGTGCTTCAGTTTTAACCTTGACAGGGCAATATTGAGGATATCCATCTCCTGTTACCTTCTGAAGATCAATGGTCTTCTTTCTAACAGGGCTTAAAACTCTCATATCACTGAGATGAGATTCCTCCTCTTTAACTTTGGCCTTACCCAACATATTTCTTAATTTCTGCCTAGACAGCTCTTCAAAACCATGGGGAACATCTGCTTCATCTGTAACATCAGATAACTTCTCAACAGAGCTTAGAAAGGGTTGCACAGAGGCCAAATCATGAGTGATCTTCTGAGCAACTTCTGAATATAAAGAAAACAAATTGAGTTGAGCTTGTTCTAAGAGAAGCTGTTGAATTGTGGAGTCCATATCCTTAAAAGAATTTAAAATCTTGTCATTTAACATTTTCAAGGTATCTTCATTGAGAGGTTTTTTGACAGATTCTCCGCTAAACCTCTCGGACAATTCTTTTGTAACAACCATGTCAACTCTCCCTGTGTCCTGTCCACCTACCATGTCAATTTCCATATCAACAGTATCACTGCATTCTATGCTGGCACAATCATGCTCTGGAGGAATTGTATCACTTTTCCCATGACGAAAAACACCCCATAAGAACTGTCTAGTGCTTGACATTTCTATAACATCTGTTAACATAAAATAAAAATTCGCATCATCTTCATCAAGGAACTGAGAAAACCATGTGCAAAATTACATTCAACTACACATAATATGTATACATAGTAACATAATTCGGTATAATATAGATCTCTCAAATATGTTCAAAAATATTCTTTAGTACGCCAAACCTTTCCTATTGCCGGGTGACCAACTAAAAGTTACATAAAAAATAGCATGTTATATAACTACTAGCTTGCTCTGCGAAATTAATTACTGGCTTCTCTGCCCACCCACTTCCTCGTAGAAATGTTACAAAAGGAGGATTCTCCGCAGTAGCTTGCAGCCAGATTTACAAAAACAAATGGAAAGTGTCGATTTAACAACATTGACTAAATATCAAGCAGAAAAATTCTTACTTGAATTATGAAAAGAAAGGGAAAAATTAAAAATAAAAGGCAATCAATAAATATATCCCTTGGCGCACTCAACTATTGTGCGAAATTTTCACAAAGAAACAGAGAACTCACAACTCACCTTGCAAGTCTATATGAAGCTGTTTTGATGTGAATATTATCAACTCTACATCATTAATGTAACATCTCAATGCAGAATTTTGAATCTCCAAAAGCTCGAACAGACAAGCATGGTTCTCTTTGGATCTACAAAAAGAATTCTCCAGTCTTAAACTACAAATTTCAGAAGAATAGGAAAACAGAGTTGTATCCAGAAAAAGATACCTCTCAATAATAGGAGAAGGGAGAAAATACAACGCAATGTCATGAAAATCCGGATAATCATTCTGGAATAGATCAGCCAAAATATGGTTCCGCGGAAGCAGGTTAACCTTAAGTATTGTAGGCATAGTTTTTGAAAATTCGTACGCTTTACGATTTACTCTGCATGGAGGCTGAGCCTGGAACCCGCCATAAAACTTACCAGGTGTGGTAGTATCAAAAAACTTGAAGCCTCCCCTTGAGAAAAAAGAAAACAAAAAGAAGAAAGAAATTAATGGAAACTTTTCAAGATGAATTATTAAGCATGTGCTGCAACTGTGAATTTTGTCTCTAACAAAAATAGGAAACTGGAAAAACATTTTATTATCAGTTTAAACTCTTGAAATAAAGTTAGAGGCAAAAAAAGTGAAAATATGGGATAAAGAAACAGCCTTTGCACTGGAAACCATAAATTATTGAATTGTCCTCTGAATTACTTCAAGATCAAAGTTATAAAATAAATACACACATACTAAGACTAACTACTAGAGATAATGATTAGGAATTCAATTCAACAAAGTCAAGATTGCTTTGTTTTTACCATTAAGACGAATGGATTCATTACATAAGAATTAATCCTTTCTTAACTAAAAAACATATTATGCCCATAAGAAAAACAGGTGCAATCATAAATCACCTCCACAATGGAACCTGAATTTTCTTCAAATGATTGAAGTTGATTTGACCACTTTTAATTTGGCTTACAAAAAACAAGATTGATTTCCACATTTGGTTGCCCATAGGCCATATTTACAATAATTTGGCATTTGATTTAACAAGGAAACTACTACCAAAGAATCATCAAAATTAATACATCAAAGTAGAAAAAATACAAAGCAGTTAATGAAGATGTTCTTGATACCAACTTTTTAAAGTTGATAGCTTACTCCAAAGTTGGTTACCACTATAAAATCCATAACTTTCTAGGCAAGTTCAACGTAGATGGTCTTTTTCAATGCATGTTCAAAAAAATAGGTCATATTCTAATATCATAAGAGGTTTTATGTGATTTCACAAAGGGATAAGTTACTCACTTCCAAGTAGCATGTAGAGCAGGGGAATAATGACGATACAGGCCAAGTTTAGGTAGAATATTTGTTGTCTCTCTCACTTCAATATCAGGCTTCTCAGATTCAGAAACAGGACAAGAGTCATTGCCTGTAAATATGAAAGACAGAGAACATAAATGAGTTTCAAATGATTTGCAGAAGAAATTAAATTATTAATAGTTATGATCTCAAGGGCAACATTTTGATTTCATCAGCAGATGTCATCATTTTTATCATGTTAACTTTAGTCATTGTTCAACGACATGACAAACCATCAATTTTTAACCAAATTATAGATATGGAAATAAAGCAAGAATATTTATTGTCCGCACAGTTTTAAATTTATTCAACAGATACAGAAAAATAACAGTGACCAGAAAAAAAAATGTCTTTCCTGAACCATAAGTAAGGGGAGAAAGTCTTGATGGTGGAGTGCAAGGTGCTCTGTTTGTAGCATTCCTTGTATCTATATATACAGTTTCAACTTCTTTAGCAGGTACAATGGGATTCACTTCCTTGCAGAAATGACCCTCTGCGGCAGCTACAACAGCCCTTTCTTCTGTAAACAAAGAACAATGGAGCAATGTATCAGTTTGTACCAGTTTGGTTTGAGCTAACTTGTGATCTCACCACACACACACACATATACAAAAATTAAAAAAAAAAAGAAAAAGAAATATTAGTTCTTAAATAATCAAAATATTTGAGGCATCAATTTTTTAAGTATATTGGGATTGAATAAACAACTTGATGCATTTATTTATATATATATATATATATATATATATATATATATATATTTTATCAGTTGTCACACTTGTTTGAGTCATGAATCATGAAACACTGCTTTCATAATAATACATTACTTAGTTTTACTTCAAAAAACTGCATAATAGCAATATAGACTAATAATTTTTTACCCTAATTAAAAAGTTTAACCAAACTAGAATTCAAATTTCACAAAAGGTTAAACGATGCCATGTCCATTTCTGTATCAAGAGTCAACATGACCTTTTGCTCCACAAGACAAGATCTCCCATTAAAATAATTGTATAGTTTTCATTGAATGCAAAACTGTAGATGTAAATTAATGGCACAGAAATAAAAATACAATGGATCATAAAAACTTTATTCCCATACCTATAATAAGTGGATGATGTACTGATGTTGAAGATGTGCATGATGATTTGTTCACAGCTTTCTCTGCATTCGTATTGCAAGTTTTGAATTCTCTAGCAATCATATTGGCGTTGCAATGTTTTACTGCATCAGCAAGCACATTGGTGTTGCAAGTTTTAAATTCTTTGGCAGACATGATGGAAGCTATTTTCTGGTCCCTGCAAATGCTTTCTTTCACAGGACTAAAGGCAACCTTGCAACTATGCTCCTTCACAAGATTGGTGGTAGCCTTTTGATCTGGGACACAACAGACAAGCAATCAATAGGCATCATAAATCAAAAGGTTATAAAATCTTTGTAAACAACACAAAGACATAATTCTTGTATATCCTCAAGCAAATAAGTTGACCAGGTGATTAGTTACCACAAACAGGTTTGGCAAGTGCAACAAAAAAAAAATGCTTTATTAATATACCTTTTTCCCCCATTTCTTTTGATGTGGAAAAGTTGAATACTCACTCATCCAGAAAGTATAGTACAACAGCCACAAAAGGCCAAGTCCAAACTTGGTTAGAGAAGAAAGACAACAGTGTGTGAGTATGTGTGTGTGGGGCATAAAATCTATCAATCCAAGCATGGAATCAATAACAACGCTATCCATAACAGATACATGCATCTCATCAAAATAAATATAACCCCTATTTTATTTGAATAAGCATATGGGTGTTCATCTCCACTTTGTCCATTTTTTAAGCTATTCTCTTGCCATGTGATAAGAGTAACAACTGTACTGTTTCCAAGAGACAACAGCAATATTCTGGAACTGTTAGATATAATCTACACATGTCAGCTCTGTAGGGTTTTTTTTTTTCTTTTGTCCTTCAAATTGGTCCACCTTAAGGTAGAAATTTTATAGCTTTAAAAGAATTGTCACCTTTTGGTGATCTAGGTGCCTGTTCACTAGTTACTGAACCAAATTGGATACTTCCATGTCCAGGAGACTTCGTAAAACCTGAAGAGAAAATTCTTGGATTTGTTTTCACCCTCGGAGGAGAGAACCTTGGAGTGACAAAAGAATAACCAGGTCTCTTTCCCAAATTACACTTTGTAGGAGAACCCTTATCTGGAGCTCCTGATGATAGCCTAATGACTTCATCAGGTGAAATAAATTTAACCTTGCGCTTTTGCCTTTTAGAATGACTATGCTGTCTTGAATCATCATAAGCATTGGTGGGGCCTCCCTGCATTACCACATCGTGGTGAACTGTATTAGAAGAATTCTGGAAATGTTCCTTCCCGTCATTTCTCTCTTTGTCTAGTATACAGTCTTCACAAATCCAATCTTCAGGGACTTCACAGACTTCTTTGTCATCAAGCTGCATGCAATAACTGAAAAGAAGGATGGCTAGCATATTCAGAATAGAAACAAAGAGTCACATGATAGGTATGACCTTATATAGAAGAATAGACAAATTTATGCTGTCATGTGATTTGAGCAGACAAATAATTGAACCATAATGTAAGAATTTTGTAACAAAAGAAAAATGAGGCGGAAAAAACAGAAACATACATTTCAAGAATAAGCCTAGCAAAGAATCATAACAAAATTTGCCTACAAAATAAAATGCAAATAATATGTTCCAACAGTTAAAGAGACATAAATAACAGCAAGCTTAGGGC
Source organism: Aleurites moluccanus (assembly GCA_948193065.1). NCBI lineage: Eukaryota > Viridiplantae > Streptophyta > Magnoliopsida > Malpighiales > Euphorbiaceae > Aleurites > Aleurites moluccanus. The sequence goes on from CANXYC010457280.1 coordinate 23,219, forward strand.
ATTCAATTAATGAGAAAACAAGGAGATTGAGGATATATTTGAGTCATCTTGTAATTAGAATGGGAATGGAAATGGACAAAACTATGGAGCAAGTGAACCAAATGAATAAGGTAATCCAAATGTAAATGGATTCCTTATAAGAAACTATTTTAAGTTTATTTTTGAAATAATTTAAGAGACAGATAATCATCTGAAATGACTAAGTATTTGGATTTGATATATATTGATTTTTTATAATTTTTCACTTGAAACACAAATTTAAATATTCAATCATTTCAAATGACTAACTATTTAAATGGACTCAAATGGAATTTAATAGTAACTGTAAAAATTATACTAAAAAATAGAATAGCATTCCATACACATCTCTACAGGGAACAAAACATAAGAATAAGAGTAAGACTAAGGAGCAACTGAATCAAGTGGTCCAATTTTGCTTTTGAATTTACTACATACACTTACAAATAAGATGTTACTCATTTTCACACCTCAAAAAAAAAAAAAAAAACATTTTCATTTATACATAAAATCCATAAATTAACAGGCATCGAGGAAGGAGACCATCTTACACATGTTGACAAGCTTTTCCACATTTTGTACAAACAATAATCAATTCTCCAAAACCAACAGCACCACATATATCACAAGGTTTCTCCTGTAAAATGAGAAAAATTCCATTAGAATCCAATTCACAACATACACATAAATAAGCAATAGCCAAACAACATTAGCAACCAAGCATAGGACACACCCAAATATGCAAAAAAAATTCAAAAAAAAAATTAACCCATATATTTCTGAGGGTTCAAATATAAAAACAAAAACCCAAATTGTTAAAATAATAATAATAATAATACAAAGAAAGGAGATTGATAATGAATGCAATGTGCGTACAAGGTGGGGACTGTTAAAGGACAACAATACAGACAAAAAAGAAGACAAAAAATTTGAAAAAAAAAGTTAGGGTTTTGGTAATGGGATCTTTTTATATATATAATTTTTTTACCAGTTGGGTCTCCATTGAAGAGGATTCTTTAATATCGTCCATTTTGTTTCTGTTCTTTTACCAGTTGGGTCTCCATTGAAGAGGATTCTTTTACCAATGAGGAGAGAAAGAGGAGAAAAAAGTTGAACTTGGTCCTTGACTCTCTGATTCTTAATGAATTTTCAGGGACATTTGTATTCTTCTTAGTTCTTACTGTGTAAGGAGTCACTGATTTTCTCGTTGGGTCCCTTTGGGATCGCTCTGTTCTTTTCATAAATATTTAATATTATTTCCAATTATTAGAATTTTGAGACACAAAATTAGAATTAGAATTGAGCCTGAAACTGAAATTGAATGGGTAAATTTTATTCTAATGTTTTGGAGCTTACTTAGAATTAAAATTATAATTATATCAGTATTTTTATAATCTTTAACCCAATTTTTGAGAATTTATAATTAAATCACCATTATTATTTCTACCATAATCCCAGTCGTCACTGCAGTCATACCACCACCCCCGACAGCAGCCTCCACCATCACCATTATTTTTTAAGAAAATTCAATTCTTAAATATAATTCCAATTTAATTTTAATTTTAATATACATTTGAAATTAAAATTTTATAACTCCAATTTCAATTCAGTGTGCCAAAATGAACCTTATTAAAATTTGAAATTTATAGTACTTTATAAACCTTATCCACAATTGTTCTAATGGCATATAATTTATGAAAATGAATTATTCATACATCACTAGGTAACTCATCTTTTTATGGAGAGAAATTATAATAAGCCTTATTATTAAAAATTTCCCTTAAATTCATATGCAAAACATAAATTAATTATCTAATTAAAAAAAAAATTAATTCAATAAAGGTAAAATTTATTGCAAAACTCATTTTAGGAAATTTTTTAATACCCAATTACAAAATTTAATTTCCATTTAAAAATGAATAAAATATCTCTTCTCTCGAAGTTACGGGACTATTTTGCCGAGTTCCTTAGGGAGCGTTGTCTCGCGCTCCCTATTGATATATATAGTTCAACCCAAATTGCGTAAATAAAAAAAAAATCAATGTGTAGATTCCAGCCCTCCTTTTTTTGATAGTGAGTATTTTTTAACTTTTTTTTTATTCTAATTCTAATATTTATTCTAATTCTAATATTTTAATAAAGGAGCTTTTCCTCCATTTTTCAAGAAAGATGAGTTTTTATTATTTCTTTATAGTTTTATATATTATACTTTACTTTTTAGTTATTTTATTTATATATTTTATTTATATATTATTTATTATATATTATTATATATATATTAAAATATTATTCTAGTATTTTTTTTATTGTAATAAAATAAAATTCTAATAATATAATATAATAAATTCTAATAACTAATAAAAAAAATAAAAAAGAATAATATTAGAATAACAATCATCGATCATAGAGGAGTCCTTTTACGGCAATTGATAAATTATTAAGTGTTTAAATGAAAACCAATTAAATCAATCTTAAAATCATGAGACTTAATACAGTATAATAATTTTAAATTGATATTAAATAAATTAATAATATTTATTATATAATAAATTTTATAATTTTAATTTGAGTGAATAGACTGAATTAATAATTTTAATAAATTAATAAAATAATATGTTCTTAAAATTTTTATATAATTAAATTGTCTCATTCATATTATAAATTAATAATTTATTAATATTATATATATAATAAATTACGATATTTTGTTAAAATATTATTATAAAAATTATTTTAAATTTAAGTAATTATATTCACATTTTTTTATTCACTTTAATTAATTCATATTTCATTCATCATATTTTTTATATTTAATTCATTTAATTTATATTTAATTAATCACATATTTATTTTTTTTACATTTCAATTAATTCATATTAAATTGATTATAAAATTAATAAAATATAATAAATTTTTAATTGATTAAATATATATTTATTGAATTATAAATATTTTTTAAATTAATAAAATATTAATTTTTTAATTAATTAATAATTTTTTAATTAATAAAATTTATAATTATAACGATATTAATTTATTGAAGTTATGCAGTGTATAATCTTCATGATTTCAATGAGAGTAATCAAACAAACACCACATCATAGGACACAAGGTGTTGGTCCATGTTAAAATCATCGCGTGTGATTGTGACCAACATATAAATTTCCATATTCGCCCTTCTTTGGTGAAAGATATTACATATAGGCCACTATCAGGTGATTTTGATGTTCAAGGAATGGTATCCACATGTCTACAACTACAGCCGTTTTGAATTCGGTTGGAATTTGTCCTCTTCTTTATTTTTTCTATTTAATTTAATATTACATCTAAAATAATTGACATCGATTTGAAAAACGTATGGTTTGATTTCAAAACTCTTTCAAATAGCTCTAAATCAAATCATATACACCATTGTCTATGAAAATAATAAGCATTTTTTATGTTAATTTTTTTATTTTTATTTTTTAAAACAATATATATATGTATATAGCAACATGCAATGTCTTAATTTTTAGCCAAATGCATCTTAAAACTCATATTATTATTTATATCATTTACATGCAGTTGAATTTTTAAAATTTTATTTTATTCAATTGAATCTTTAGCATCACATCATAATATTATCTCACTATCTCAGCTGTCAACCTCCATGTTCATACATCATAAGTCACACATTTACATTAAAAAAATTTTAAAATCTCCTCTGTCATTGAGGTTAGCAAATTATTCAATGCACCAGATATAATCTATCATCACTCACATAAAAGTCCAAACTACATCACATAGTTTAAGTAGGTTGATGTGTTTGTGTAGATTATATGACTATATCTTGGTACACCGAGTGCATTCAATAATTTCAGAGAAGAATAAATTTCTGATACTCTCAAAAGTTTTTCTATATTTAACTAATATTATAATTATAAGTACAGAGTATAAATACATAGTTGTTTTAATGTTTCAGGTTTCTAATGAATCACATAGTTCTAGTGCTTTAGATATGACTTTTCTTTACCAGCTGCAGTTCTTCTTGGATACCCAGGAGAAGCAGCTGAATTGCTAAGCTGTTCCACTGTTACCTCATTGCTAAGTTGTTTAAACCTAGCCTGTCCATCAAAGCAGCTTTGTGTCAGCGGAGTTGCATTACAGGAAAGAAGAGGTGGAACTGCAATATTGCTTTTCATTGGTCGGTATACTCCCCATAGGAAGGGTTCTGATCCTACAATCAAAGTTCAAAACATGTCCAGTTCAAAGTCAAACAATCAATTTGATATGAGAACATGAAATTATCTACACAAAACTTGAAAGTATTCTAGTTATAATCACTTGCTTCTAAAGGTTTTGTTAGCCTCCTGTTTGGTATAAATAAATTCCATAAAATGTCTTGGAATTCAATTAAAATTTCATGTTCTCATATTTGATATGAAAGAATATGTTCATTTCACTCCTATAAATTCAATTTTATAGAATTCAACATAATTAAATCAAATTCTATCGTTCACAGATGGTCAATGTTGTAATTTGAGAAGTTGAACATGGGAGTAATGTGACGTATGGTGTGTGTGGGGACGTGTGCTTGCACTTGCTCAGGTGTGTGAATTATAAGGCTTATGAAAATTTGTAGAGCTTACCCTTGAAATCCACATGTAGACTTTTAGAAGGGAAAATTAACAATTCCACACCACTTAATGGACTTCTCAGAACCAGACCTTTCATCTCTAGAATCCCCAACAGACGGTTATATTGCTGTCTAGACCTACAATAGGAAAAGCAGCCCTAAGATAGCATACCTTCATTATATAAAGCATTAAATTCAGAACAAAAATGGGATTAAAACGTACCTCTCAAAGTGGCCAGGGAAAAAATATAGTGCAATATCATCCACGTTTGGGTATTCATTACGAAAAACTTCCAAACTGGAAAACGGAAACATTGTACACAGCAGCACTCCAGGCATCTTTTTTGAAGATTCAAAGGCTATGGGATGAAATCTACTAGGAAAATGAGCCCGAAAACCGTCAAAGAACTCACTGGTAGAAACCGAATAAGCAATCTCCAGGCTTCCACTAGAAATAGAAAGGTAAGTACGGTAAGAGAAATAATTACTCAAATAAGAAAATTCAATGCAACGTAAGATTGCATAACTTACTTTGAAGTTCCAAAACCTAGAAGCAATGGACAGAGGAAGAAGATTGATTCTTTGAGGTAATGCAGAGAAATGATTATGCGTTTGTCATCCCTCCCATGTCTCCCTAACTACCAAGGCTTCCAGGGTTTACAAGAAGCTCCAAGGTTTATTAACAATTCAATTCAGAGTAAAAACTGAAGTTCAATTTTGATAACTCTTGCTAACATCTCGTGGATCATAGATTCCAGATAATAAATCTATGTAGCCAAACTCAGGTAACTGTTGCAAATAGTAGTAGCTTATAACAGTATATCTGTATCTTTGAAGTATTAGGGCTCTAGTTTGACATCAGATAAAATATATGAAAATGAATTTCGAACTACAGATATATTTTAACCAGAAGGAATTTTATCAAGTGAGAGAATTACCCCAACATAAGATTGTACAAGAGTTTGAATGAAGCAATCACTTAAACTAAGGAGCATAAGAAACAAGAGCGCGAGAGGAAGAATGAAATAAGGAAGAAGCCAGATCACCATGTGACAGGACAATGCATGCCTTAGAAAGACAACAAAGAAAGATGGTTAACAGGATGCTGACAATGGAGAGACAATTCCATTGTGGCTACACCCCACCTCCCAAAACAAAAGTCATACATGTCGAACATCCAAGATTTGCACAAACTTTTTTTAGTTCAAATACAGAGACCTTTTTCTTTCCTGGCATAACTTTTAAAGATTGGACTGTTATCATTCCACAAAGGAAACTGTATATTGCAGTGGTAGCTAGTATCAGATTCCAACTTGACAAGAACTTGTGGCCTTTATTGACTATCATATAATTTGCTGCTTGAACCTTTCACTATATTCCACATATTTCCATTAAATGGAGATATATATTAGACCATGAAATAATAGACCACTCACCACCAAGCCACTTTTGAAGAAGGATCACGTGGAAAATATTTCTCAAATTTGGGCAAGGTATTTGGTGTATCACCCTCATGAACACTCAAACTCTTGCAGCTAACATTGCCATCCAAGCTGCCTGCTAAACAAACACATTTCTTCAATTAGCAAACAGAACCAGATAACTGCAGAATGATATTCCTATAGAAGGCATAAACAGGTGAAATTCAGAATATGCCAGAAAACTTCCTCGCCTGAACAAATGATGGATTGAACATCTATTGATGGTGAAGGTGTAAACTTAATTGCCTTCTTTACTAATGAAGTTGGACTTGAGGTTTCAACTCTTTTAGCAGGCAGTAGAATCTCTACTGGCTTGTCCTTGACATGTTTATCCTGATATTCCAGAGGAGTCTTTTTATCTGAAATGTAAATTACAAAAGTAGCCACAATGCAAACATAATGTAGATAAATACTTAGTTTGGAGTAGGTTACTGACAGAAGCATATATCAGGTATATATTCTTATCAAGTCAACTACAACCAACAATATGCCGCTAAATTTAAGTGTTTTTATTTTTTGGGACTTGAATAAGATCATACATAGGCTATTATCCTTGAAGCATTTGATGTGAAAATGTGAATTCAATTTTTTTTTTTTTTTCCTTTTCAGTCTACTCTGCCAATCCTTGAAAAGTGAAGTTCCATGTGATAAATCTCAATTCTCACCTTCCATTTGACATGCTGTGTGATCTGCACTACAATGTCTGGAGGACTTGGATTGCCCTTTAAGTCCAATATTAGGACCCATTTTTATCATCTGCTGAGAAAGGTTCAAAGGGGGAGTTGTAAACCCAATATCAGTCCTTGTAGACATTATTATTGATTGGCTTGAAGTTGGACCCTGCCTAATAGGTGAGGATTTTTCCACTTTTTGGGTCATTGATGATACCTTAATTGCTTCTTCACCAGCAAAAGAATTTCCTTTCACAATTTCAGGAGTGGATTCCTTTTGATCATGTGCTAATCTCCTTGAGTTATCAGGAAGTTTGCCAACTGCCATAGATTGCATAGCATCACCGTGAACTGTCTCAGAGTTGTATGGTGTTAAAATCTTAGGAGAGTGTTCTTCTGTAAAAGATTATTGAGACTCTTTGTCTTCACCAGATTGACATATTTCACAGATCCAAATTTCCGGGATGGTAAAGAGAAGGACTGGCATGCAATAGCTGAATGTGAAGGGGAACAGTAACATTTTAATAAAGAGTTAAAGTGATCCATGCATTACAGATGCTATTATGTTACGTGCGGTCGACTGCACAAAGAAATTAGGAGATGTACTTACCATCAATCTAACACATTCAAGACCCTTTCAGGTTTCAACTCTAGTAACAAATGATTTAATTAAATAAAATTTAGCTACAGATCAAACGGCAAGTTATGAAAAGCCAATCAAGAATGAGCAATTTCTATCATCAAATAGTAGACAACAACCAAAGCACACTAGGCCATGTGACCAACACGATTGGCGAGGCTTTTAAGGAAATAAGGGCCTAAAACCAAGTCATTCTAGTAAATGATTATTTGACTGATTAAATAATAACTGAAGATAACAAAATCACAAACAATAGAGCTCTGCCTTCGTTAATCAATATTGTTCTTTTTTCAGAAGTCATATCATAATACCATATCAGTGGTAGCAAGAACCAGAAAGAAAAAACAAAGAGGAGAAAAAAGGGAGCAAGGAATAAGACATGCTTCCACTCGAAAGAAAAGAAACTAAAAGAAAGAATGCAACACACAATAACTCATTCAACTAAACCTCAATCCCAAATTAATGGGAGAGAGTGACATGGATCCTTTTGCTCCAGTCATCTTCATATATTGTTAAACTTTCTCAGCAAAAAAGAAAAAGGAAAGACAGTATGCATACACGTGTTCCTGAGTTATTTTGCATCGAAAGCAAGTTACAATTTTCTCCCAGAAGCCTGCATCTCCACATATGTGACAAATTTTGACCTACAAAATAAAATAATAATGATGATGATGAATTGACAATGATAATAAATGAGAAACTATTAGGTTAATTTTCCCTTCTTGGAGATATTTCTATCTTGAGAAAAAAATAAATAATTCATTTCGCATTGCTCATAGTTGTTAGTGTTATTGCATGAGGAGCAAATTCTACATAATCATAACAGTTATACTGTCATAAAAAAGTTAAAGTAGCATAAATTGATGAGTGCAAACAAAACCACAAAAAGATCGCAAGACCAATAAAACATATGTTATAACATTCCAATCAGGCTGCTAATATGGATAATGGTATAAGGTGGAAATCTAGTCATAGACTTCATGTGAATGTGAAAAATGCAACTTAAATATTTAACAGTGAAAAGATTCAAAAGAATACAACAGCATTCCATGTAGTTATTTATCAAATATTTTGAGCAAGTTGGGTAAGCCACAGTGCATTTGATTATATTACATTATATTTCATTACGGCGTACCAAAATTAACCTTAAATCATAACTTTTTGTTCCAAAAGTAATTCAGGGTATGTTCCTACATTCTAAACATTTTACAGAATGCTAAAAATTTGAGACTCTAAATTTCAGTGAATGATTCAAGCTAATTAAGGTGAAAGAAATGCTTCTCAATCATCTATGGAGTACAATGAATATTTTGATAATTAACCTTATAGCAACAGAAGCAACCAAGACAATAACACACGGCTATACAAGGTATTACATTGTCTTTGAACTTAAACCTTACATATTGTTAAAAGCATAAAAACCCATAATCAAGAATAATTTACAAGGTCAAATAAATCGTGTATTTTAGTGAATTTTGAAACATAACGAGCTATAATGGTAAGGTTACAACCATATCCATACAAAATTAGGGTAAAGATCATGCATAAAATGTAAACTAAATTTAAACCCTCCATTTTTTTTTATCATTTGATGCTATTAACTAATAACTAATAAGCTATTATCTATCAACCCAAGTAAAATAGGGTAAAAAAAAATGGGTTCAGATTGGACCCAACTAATAATTGATTAAACTTGATAACCACAAAAAATACTATTTTTCAATACAAACAGGTAATAAAGTCAAAAGAAGGTAGAGAACAAAGAGTGAGCACAAAACAAAGGGTTTTTACCAAGTGGGTATTTCTTGAATCTGCCATAGTTTGTTTTATATATATATAATTATATATAACAGCGGCTTGAAAGAGACAACAGAAACAATTAGTATTCTTTTTCTTGCTGTGGTGGTGGGTGTCCAATGGCGGTCCCGCACTTGTCCGTAGGGTATACTGAGAAATGAGTTAAGAAGACTTTCAAAGACCGAGTTAGAGAGACTGAAGAGACAGAGAAGGGTGGGAAAGTTACTAGAAAGGGAATATCTCGTTCACACAAAAAGACTAATGAGATGTTGTAATGGATATAACTCTTTTATTTTTTTTTAATAAAAAAATATATATTTATATTTTATTTTATTTTATATATTTATATTTTATTAAATTAATTTACATAATTGTATAGATAAAAATTTTCTCTAAAGAAAAGGAAACGTTATTAACATGGTATGATAAAAAATATTATCAAATCAATTTATACTCATCAAAAAATAATAAATTTTCTTATTAATCATATTAATATCTATATTATAAATTAATTAGATACAAGTGTTTTTTTCAATTTTTATTCTTGAACTTAGAGTTTAAGAGATTATTAATGAATGTGCAAACTATTATATATTTATTCCAAAATTTAATTTAATTATATTTATTATATAAATTAATCTGAAAATATTATGTTATTGTTATAAATATATAGATAAATATAGATATCCATTCATTTATCCCATTACTTATAAATTTTTATATTTAAGTTTAATTTTATTATATCATTTATGTTATAATTTATGGTGGGTTTATATATTATAATTTATGATGGAGATAAATCCTATAAATAGGAGTTCATATTATTTTATATACATACCAAGAAAATAATAAAAAAAAATTCTTCTATATTTTTATTAATATTCTTATTCTTGTTATTATTCTTATTTTTATTTTATTTATTTTTCATAACATATTATCAGCACGATTCTCTATTTTTAAGCAATCAAATCCAAGTAAATTTGTTTACTCTTAAAATGTTAATTTCATACATCTTATTTATTTCACTATCTTAATAAATTATTTATATTTATGAAAATATACTAAAATATATTAGTTTATTATTCTTATAAAAAATTATTATATTGTCATTACCTTTATATTTATAATTTATGTCTCGTTGCTTTTGATTATTAATAATAATATTATACTTATATGTTTTAGAGTTTTTTTTTTGTTAAGGGGTAGATCAAAGTTTTTTTGTTCTTATACTACCCAATTTTATTCTCCATAACATATTTGATAACTTTGTTATTCAAAAGGTTTAAAAAAATTTCTCTTGATAACATTTTTATTTAAGTATTTAAGGTTTGAAATTTTTTTTCTTGATAATATTCTAATTTAGGTATTTAAATAAGTAAATTCTATTTTTATACATTATCATTTTATTTTTCAATCTACATCTAACATAAAAAATTTATACTCTAATTTTGATATTTGTTTTTTATAGATTATAATATTTTATACTTGTTAAAATATAATTTGAAATAAAAGAAAATGATTTATATTTGAGATCTTATAAAAGTATAAGTGAA
>CANXYC010457288.1:0-18945 GCA_948193065.1 Aleurites moluccanus
ATTTTTTTTTTTTTTATATTTAAAAATTTTTGTGTTTATATATTTTTATATATATATATATATATATATATATATATATATATATATATATATATATATATATATATGATTTGTTAAAAAGGGCTAACAATGAAAATTAAACTATAATAAAAAAAAATAAAAAAATATATTGTAAGAGATTGAAAGTAAATATAACAAGAAATTGAAAAAAATATACATCACATCATTAACAAAATTTAAATATTAAAATACAAATTTTGGAATAATAAAAGTGGAAGAATTTATTAATATGGATTTTTTTTTAAAAATTCTAATATATTTCTTAAAAAAGTAATTACTATTTGTGATTAATTGAACTACAAAATAAAATAAATTATTATATTTTAAATATTATTTAGGAAACAAATATCTTTACAAATATCAAATATATACTACAACCTAATATGATTATAAACAAATTTGAGTAGAAAATTAACTCGAACAAATTCATTTACAATAGAAGATTCCACATTAAAAATCCTTTAACCCCTATATAATATATCTATTCTTAAATAAAATCATATATAAATTTAATATAATTATATATTAATAAAGAAAACATTTCATATCATTAATTATTATTTAAATAATCTAAAATGTTAAGAAGGGAAAAGCATATAATATGTCAAATTTTATAAATATTTTATTTATTTTACTATTTTTTTAATCATATTTTAGAGGGCGTTTGACTAACAAATAAAATTTTAAATAATTTCATTTAAAAATTTATTAGGTCTAATTTTTTATTTTAAATTTTAAAATTATATTTTATTTTTATATTCAAATATTAAAAATTTATTTAATATTTTTTAAATTTTAAAATATTATTTATATATTTATTTTAAATAAATACAAACCCCTTTTAAATAACCTTCCCAGCGAAAGTTTTTATAAAATTTCAACTTTAATTAATTTAACATTCTCTAGGAATTAAAAAGATAAAAAAACAGGTATTACTCAAGCTCACGTCTCCTCCTATATAAACTTCACAAACAACAGCTTTAATTTTTTTTTTTTTTTTTTAATTTTCTTGATGAAAATTCCTTAGAAAATACAGAAAATCAACCAAACTGTCTTTTTCGTTTACGCAACCAAACGCCCTCTTTCTATTTTCTTCTTCTAATCTTCGGTTTCTGCACAATCAATTTTGTGTATTTTTCACCGCTTCAACTTTTTCTCTGATAAAAACGCGTCCTTTATCCTTGTCTTTGTTTCTAATCGTTCAATTCCTTTCTTTTTTTCGACTTCAGTACAATAAATTTATACTGGGCATCTCTGAATTTCGGTATTTCTCTGTTCAAAGCTTATTCTTAGCTGGGTCCCAGGTAATTTCGCCATTTTTTTCGTTAATGAATTTGAGTTTATTTGGGTTAGCTTTGTTCCATGCTCTATCGTACAGAACAATGCTACTGTTTTTAATTTTTGTTTTGTGGATTTTGGATAGTAATAATAAATTTTGTGCCTTGATGTTTTGTTAGATTTCTAATTGATTTTGTGTAATTGGGTTGACTTTTAATCCTCCAATTTAGCTCCTTTTTAACAATTTTTTGTTTCGAAGCTTTTAGGAGTTCGATATGGTGGTAAGTACTGCTTTTGGATTATAGTTATATATGTGATCAAAGCAAAAGATTCAATTTTTATAAACAGAATGATAATTTGCCTAGTTAAATTGAGCGAGAATTTTGTTCCCTGTTTCTGGGTTTTACTTAATATAGATGTTTATGATTTTTTTTTTGGTCTGCTAAAAGAAGTTCTTCTTTCAATAGAGGTTTTATGAAACCTATCTGATAGCCTGAACTGTTGCATTCCTTGGCTTTGTGCTAACTGATCAGTGGATTATAGTCTGTATCTAGTGCAAAAAATTTGAGCTTTTGTTAGTTAAAGGATTAATTGGGGCAGGGGTAACACACTTATTTAATAATTAGAGGTTGTTAGAGCAGTGTGCAGAGAGTACTTACTTTAAGTCGCATGATTTTATCCCCAGTATCTACATTTTTAGTTCTTAAACGCGCACTCATAGTAACATGTGTGGGTGACAATTTTTTAATGTGTATATAGTGATCAATAACCTAATTTCAAAACTGTCTTGCTAACATATACTTTTTAATAATATCCTTACAATCAATGTTTTTGAATTTTTATCCTAATACAATGTATACGTTTTAATAATATCCTTACAATCAATGTTTTTGAATTTTTATCCTAATACAATATATAGATTAACTGACATGAAAGGTGATATTGATTATGTTAGTGGCTAGTGGTGAGTATTGTGTGCTATAAAGTACGCTAAATGTGGATAGTGGTAATTAAATATAGTTGTTGGATTGCTTCAAACTGGTTTTGAGAAACATAATAAACGATACTGATCCTCACATGTTGACAATAAAGATGTGAAATTTATTCTGAATTCATTGGACAATAAAGGGATAACATGTATAAAAATGAGTGTTGCTGAAATGAAGATGCTAAGATGGATGAGTGATCATACTAAAATAGGTAATATGCGTAATGAAAGTATTAGAGGTAAAGTGAGAGTTGCATCGATTAAGGATAAGATGAGAGAATGAAGATTAAAATTATTTGAGCACATGAAACGGAGACCTAGGGAGACTCCATTAATGAAGATTGAGCACAACGTAAGAAAGGAAGAAGTAGTCTTAAATTAACTTGGAGGAAAAAAATATAATATGATTGAGATGCATTACAATTATCAGAAAATATCACCCAAAATCGTTTAGAGTGAAAATAAAGGATCCATATAACCGACTTCAATTAATTTTGGGATTAAAATTAAATTGAGTTGAGTTCATTATTGAGCCTATTTTATATTAATGGATAGATGAGAGAAGTTTGTAGCCTTTAATGATGATTTTGAAAGTAGTTGTTTATATGCTTGAATATATTTACTTGTTTTTGTTTTTTTTTCCCTTTAACACATGGATTAAATCCGTTCCATTAATTCTTTTTCATTTATTTTTTTTATAGTACACTAGACTCTAGAGGAATTCTGAATTTTTATTGCATCCAAATTGATTGGATTCCGGGATTAAAGGCTTGGCAGATTATAAGGTACTCACTCAATAATTGGATATTGTAAACTATGTTGTAAAGTGTAATTCGGGTTTCTTGCTGAGTTTATATCTTTTGTTTTCCCATAGATTAGATCTTGTTTAATGATGTTAGATCTTGTTTTCTCATTGATTTAAAAGATTGCCGAGGCATAGATTTTGTTTTCCCATTGATTAGCTATTCTCTCGATAATTAGATCTTGTTTCCCATTGATTAAAAAGATTTTCTAGGTAATAGATTTCAGATGTTAAAGATAAGGGATCACTCAGAATGATACCATGATTTAACAATGTTATTGCCTAGGTAATAGATTTTAGATATTAAAGATAAGGGATCACTCAGAATGATACCATGATTTAACAATGTTACAAGATGGCAGATCATTGCTTTCTTTCTTTCATCTTTGTAAGGGCTAATATGGAGTGTTGATAATAATAGTCATTAAACTTAATATAGGCGAGTAACTTGAGGAAATGACCTTAAATCTTGTGTACTGACCTCAAATCTAACTACATGGGACTTGCTTAGTAACTACAAAAATTATAAATTTCATTATTGAGTTGATTGATTGATGAGAATAGCATTGTGACATATGGGGAGGAGGTAAGATGGACTGGTCAGATCTAGCATGCATTATACATAGGTAATAGTTGGAGTGGGCAATTACTCTAAATTTGTGCCTTTCAGGTTTAGATTTATCCTGCATTGCCTGGTTACATATTTTAAATGCTGACTGATAATTTGTAGTGAATATTTTGTATCCTGAAATCCTAATAATACTTTTCCCTCTTATAAGTGAGAATATCTTGAATGACAGAATGAGTAGGAAAAAATTTGTTTGCCATTGTATTTTGCATTATTGCAATGTAAGTGGTATAGACTTGCATTAACCTTTCAAGCTTCTGAATATCAGTTCTTGATGGAGAAATTGGACTTTGTCTGATCTATATCTAGTTTGGTAAGATGTGATTTAATCTTATTTTCTCTTATTTACAGAACTTCTCCTTAAACATACGCTGTTTGGGGGATGGACTGGCTGTCTATGCCTACTGTTACTGTTCGTGAATGATGTTCGGTAGGCAGAAGGCTTCTAATGCTAGCAGCATATTTAAATGGAGATTTCATGATGAATCATCTTTGACAACAGGCTTGCTTAAGGATGTGCCTCCGGAGATTGAATTGTCTGACTATGGAAGGGTACCGAGTCCTGGTAGTGAGAGTCCCTCGGGCCTTCTTAATGGTGAGAGCTTAAATGTGAAACCAATTGCTGATTTGGACTTGTTCTTTGAAAGGCTATACAGTTACTATTGCGAGAAAGGGCTTTGGTGCATTATTATAAAGTGGATTGTTGAACTTCTGAGTCTGGGTTTCACAATCTGTTTTTCGGGATTTTTCTTATTATATGTCGATTGGAATGGTCTTCGTAATGCTAAGTGTGGTATGGATGCGGTTGAATCTGGAATCAAGCCCTGTGATCTTGCTAAAGAAGCTCTTCAACAACACCCTTTAAGCCCTCTAACAATTTCAAAAGCTATTATTGTCGGATATTTGGGATTATTTTCCATCTATTGGATATTCTGTTTTTTTAGGTTCTTTGCACAATTAAGGGACATTCTTGGGATCCGCCACTTCTATTACAACAGGTATGCTTGATTTGTTCTGCTAAAAGTTTTTGGAAACATGTCTTACAAAACCTTATTGTTTTGGTGATTTTGTGGATGTTCCAATGAGCAAGGTTGTCTTCTTTTTGCAGTCTCCATGTTACAGACAATGAGATCCAAACCATGCCATGGGCAACAATTCTTGAAAAGGTTGTACAATTACAAAGTGCACAGCAACTCTGTGTGGTCAAGGACCTTTCTGCTCATGATGTGGTGATGCGACTGATGCGGAAGGAGAACTACTTAATTGGAATGCTCAATAAAGGAGTGCTTGCATTTCCAATCTCCCCATGGATTCCAGGTGCTGGTCCAACAGTCAAGTCAGGTTCAAATGGGACACAGTATCGCTTAATGCTAACAAAGACCCTTGAATGGACCTTAAATTGGTGCATATTGCAGAGCATGTTTGATCGGTATGATTAATTCATATGAATATGACTATATGCAGATCATTTATGTTATTTTCTGATTGGAATGCATTTTTTGCTGCAGAAACTTTTGTGTTAGGATGGACTTTATATCTAATCCTAAAACGTTGAAGAAAAGGCTCATGGTAGTTGGACTTGCAATGCTTCTCCTTTCGCCATTCCTGGTTATATTCATGCTTGTATATCTCTTCCTTAGGCATGCTGAACAGTTCTATAATCATCCAAGCACAGCATCATCTCAAAGATGGTCAAATTTGTCAAAATGGATTTTTAGGGAATTCAATGAGGTATGATTGCATTCCTGTTGCTCCCTTACAAAGACAAAACGGGTTTTCCTTGCATAGTGCTAAATTAATATGGGCTAATATCTGCCTGCTTTCAGAGTTTTGATCTATATATCTATCTAGTTTAATGTTTGAAGCAATAGTTGCAGGCTATTTTATATGCGTGATTATTATTGTGACTTGACAAAATTTCTTGATATGAATTTATTTTGGTCATTAGCCTTTTTCTAGAATAAATTTTCTTGCATACCTGAGATTGTGCTAAACTTGTCAGGTCTGATTCCTTCGAGGAGGAGAAAAATTTAATTGAATGTTGCTAATCATTTTGCAAATAAAGGCTCTGCTGGCCTAAATCTTTCTATTTCTCTCTCATTCTTTGGCGTGTTAAATTGTACATTTATTTCTTTGCAGTGAAATTTAATTTCCATATTGTAGCTTTAGTTCAGTAAAAGATAGAGGGTCAGTTTTCTTATCTATTATCATTTACCACTTACAATGCACCCCTTTGAACTCTTCAATAATTATAAGATGATTTTTGTGTTGCAGGTTGACCATTTGTTCAAGCACCGGATAAATGGCAGTATAATGCATGCTTCTGATTATCTGAAGCAATTCCCCTCATCTATTATTTCAATTATTGCTAAGTTTATATCTTTTGTTTCTGGTGGCTTTGCTGCTATCCTAATCATCATTGCATTTCTGGAGGAATCTCTGCTAGAGGGCCACGTAATATTCTCCTTTTACCAACATAAAAGCATTTGATGATATTCATGTTTTGATGGTGACTTTTGCTGTTAAAATTTTTAGTTTCTATGACATTCTATTTTTTAAATTCTGTAGATATTTGGTCGCAATTTGTTCTGGTATGCTGCTGTTTTTGGAACCATAACAGCCATCAGTCGGGCTGCAGTTCCAGATGAACTCCTTGTCCTTGATCCAGAAGGGGCAATGTCTATGGTGGTCCGACATACACATTATATGCCAAAAAGATGGCGGAGCAAAGAAAATACTGAGATTGTCCGGATAGAGTTTGAAACTCTATTTCAGGTAATACTGCAGAAGTCCATTTATTATATGAGAGATTCACTCGAGTAATGCTAAAACCTTCTCCACCATCCAAAACAACCACATGATAATGAGTTTTGAACTGTTTTCCTCTTACTGCTCATTATTTTGTGGTGTAGTATACTGGAATGATGTTACTTGAGGAGATGGCATCAATTTTCCTCACCCCGTTTTTGCTTTTATTTGTGGTCCCAAAGGTATCTATGCCATCTTTTTATAGACTTTCCATATTATTATTTTCACCACTCGTGTATGTGCTAGTTTTTTTAACTGTCCTATGTCATTTTGCAGCGGGTGGATGATATCTTACGGTTCATTGCAGATTTCACAGTGGATGTTGAAGGTGTTGGCCATGTATGCTGGTAAGTCTATTTGTTCATTGATACAGGGGTTTTACATAATGATCAATTTGTTGACTTTGTTTTGTTCTTAACATTGACAATTTGATATTTGGCAGTTTTAGTGCTTTTGATTTTCAAAACCATGGCAATAGCAATTACGGTTCACCTTATCATACAGAGCACTTCCAGAGGAGCTCTCAGGGGAAGATGGAGAAGTCTTTTTTGAGGTATCTTGTGCTTCTAACAGTGTACATATATGATTTAGTTTGTGGAAAGAATTCCTATTCTTCACCTGTTTAGAGTTCATAAATTTGCAAAATAGTATTTTATATTATAGTTATATACACTTAAAATTTTAATAAAAAAGTGAGATTATAAATAAATATTCCAATGGAATAATTATTTGGTATTTAAAATTTTGAACCACAAAGTTTAGAATAGCTATTTTATTCCCATTCCATTTCATGAATCAATGAAGTCCAAGAGATTTCAGTAGAAATAATTTCAAACCTTGTGTGTTTGTGCTTTTTGTATGTGCAAAATAGTTAATTCAAGCTTCTTTGTTTGGGCGCTCAATAATGATGTGCTGCTTCTGTTACTTAATGGTCTATGTATGTTGAAAATTTTTGGCCCGTCTTAGTTTTAGCAAGAACTTCCTATTATCAGCTATATTCTCGACTATGTAGCCTTTATCTCAATTATAGCCAAGGCATTCTCAACTTCAATTCTTTTTTTTTTTTTTACACTTTGATAGATTATCCACAAATCCTTTTTTGAGAAATACTAAAATAGTATAGTGTTATAAAGACTACTTCCTCTCTATGAAATTAGACCATTACAAAGTTCTTATAAGCAAAAAAAATACAGAAAAAAAAAAGTAATTTTACATGCCAACATGTTGATGCAACTAAATTCAGTGTTAATTGCAAACTAGTTGGGTTGGTTATGTGGTTATTTTTTCCTCATTTTGGCAAGTTTAGGGACTATTTCTTCAGGAATATCTATATGCTGCTAAATCATTTTTGCACTACCTCTCTTTTCATCTTAGATCCGTCCTTGCTTTTCTTTTCTTCAATATGCTCAACCTTATCTTAGATCCGTCCTTGCTTTTCTTTTCTTCAAAATGCTCAACCTTCTGTATTGATGCGTTTGCTGGTCTACAGTGCATGTATCTAAACCATCTCAATCTTCTCTCTCAACTTTTCCTTGATGACATCTTATTAAGTTATATATAAGTATTTATATAATGATTTCAAATAAATAGTATTTGCGTAATTGTTAAATAGTTGATATGTAATTGAAAGTTTTGATTAGAACTTGCAAATAAGTTTATTTGGTGTTTGTTTATGGGGCATATGTCCTTAATAAATTATCAAAAGCTGCTTTGTTTTGAAATAGATTCCAACAAGTATGAGAGGCAATTGGATGCCTTGCAGAAAGGAAAGTGACATATATGATCCATGCTAATCATTGACATGTCTGAAAATTACATATTAACTTACAGTGGTGCTGCTTGATTCTGTTTGATGTGGTCTCAACTTATAATTTCTCTCACGACTTATGATTATTCAAAGTTTGATGTACGTTAACTGAATAACACCATATGGCTTGCAAGGCAACAAAATGTCTTCTGTAATCAGTAACGTCGACTTTTTGTTACTTTGCACTTATTGTAAGATCACTATCTGTCTCTGAGCAGAAAATGCTCTTTTTTTATGTTTTCTTCTTGTAAATTGAAATAAGCTTCTCCATCTCCTAGCTACCAGCTAGTTGTTCTCTCAGAACAATAATCTCTAACTGTTGATTTCTCATGTTATACAATTTTATTGGTTGTAGTTTTCAGAGTAGCTATCCTTCATGGGAACCAAACGCTCAGGGAAAGCAGTTCTTGTCAAACCTTAGAAATTTCAGGGAGCAAAAGTTGCAAGGACACGGAATTGGACATGCGTATTCTCCTCATAGAATATGGCAAGTAAGCGCCACTTTAAGAGGACCTGGGATTAGAACTTCACCCTATTCTGGAGATCCATATGGTACTCCTGGATTTCATTTGGGTTCTTTGTGGCTAATTGATGAAGATCAAAAGAATCATCCGTATCTTCTTGATTGGTACTATACCTCCCGACCTCATTCTTCAACTAGTCATACAAGAGACACTGCAACAGTACCATTTGAAGCGACTGAGCCACATCCTGGAGATTATTGGATGCCATCCAACATGACACAAAATGAAGCAAGATATGACGACGAGTATTGGCAACACCCTAATGAAGATCGAACAGAGTCACACTTGGGGGCTTCCACATGCAATCCTTTCTTCCGGGAAAGTGTACTTCATCAGCATGATTCCAGCAACATTGCACATTCTACTAGGAGCCATTGGTGGGCTAGAAGTGGTCGACCTGGTGCACAACCCCAAACGAGTTTTCTTGAGCCTCATGATTTCAACCACATTACTTCAGATAATTATTATGATAATTTTTCAGAGAGAAGCTTAGAGGAGCAAGAACACCATATGGATTGGAGGAATTATCGCTGGTTGTCAAGGACAACTTACATGGATGATGACCTTGAAGCGGGGGGAGATGTAAATCTTCATTTTGACGATATTTATAGTAGACCGCCTGACACTCCCACAGAATACCGAGAGCCTCCAAGCTTTTGAGTTTAACTGACAATTCTCTCTTTTTAGTTTGTTAAGAGGTTGTTGTTTTCAAGTATGTGGGATGCATACAGGTTTCCAAGAATGGATTGATTTCTTTTATTTGTATAAAAAGGAAACTCTGTATTCTTTGTTGTATATAATATTCATTTTGAGGTTAGATTCTGAAATAGGCCTCAAGTTAATTTATAAGGTTGCACATTTCAAAGGTCGTTTGTAAGCCTTCTGGAACTGTAAAAAAACATTGTTACATTTAAAAATCAGATTTCATTGGATTTATTGTTTTTGTATGTTTACATATTCTAGGAGTTATTTAGGGAACATGGTAGGATCATTAGGCCTATGGTTATTAGTTAAAATATATGTATGGTTATTGTTCATTTCTTGTCTTGGTGCACCACATGAAGTAGTAACCTATTGATAGGGGGTGGGTGTGTTGATAATATTATTAGTTTGTAAATGTTAAAAAAATTGACTGATAATACCAAACCAATATAGGATAACATACACTTATAGAAGTAAATAATATTTCAAATAATAAAAACAATTGAAACATTTCAAATTATAAGAAACTAAAATATTAAGTGTCTTTATTAGAAATATACAAATAAATTAATTTGGTTTTTGTTCCTCGGGCATGTTCTTGATAAATTATCAAAAGCTACTTTATTTTGAAATAGATTCCAACAATGAGAGGCCGTTAGATTATTGGTGGTTGGCAATTTTTATTTATCTCAATATTTGATCTAATTTAATTTAAATAGCGAACAAAATTTATCTTATTTATACATAAGACGAATTGAGTATATGTTACGTTACATATATTTGGTTATATATATATATATATATATATATGATTTAATTTTTCATTGAACACGATCTAAAAGTTAGAAAATATGAAAAAAATCTAAAAGATAATAAAGTTGTTATTTTTGTAAATATTAAATATATTGAAAACTATATTTATCTAAATATTGTGATAACTAAGATTACAATAACTATTTTTTTCTAAATATAAACATTCCGATGTACCAAAAAGTAATGGATCTAATTTTTGTCAATATATAAATATTTTGATGTAATAGAAAAGTAAAGAATGAGATTCATATATTTAAGAATTCAATTTTCATGTCTTCACAAACCATACACTCTAATTTTACCAAAGTTATTTTGTCGTATAATTCCCACAACCAAACGCGACCAAAAAAATTTTCAATTTTGAAGAAAAAGAAAATACAATGTTGTGTTTAGTGAATGAAACGGTATCGTTTGATTGTCCTTGATTTTCGCCTCCAGCGCTTCTCCGACATCAACTTAGACTATCAGAACAGAAAATCAGAACCCCAATGGATTTGGGGTTTTTTAAGGGTTTAACTGGACTAAACTTAAAAAGAGGGCCACTTTCACAAATATTCTGCAAAGTCCATCAAAACCAACCATGAAAAGAGCTTCAATTTCACTTCTCTCTCACCTTTCTCGTCAGAAAGCCAAGGCACTAGTTCCTCTTCTTTCCAGAAATTATATTTACGGCACCACACCCTCCTCTTCCTCTTCGCTTCACTCATCGGCCAATCATCTCAAACCCTGCATCAAAACCAATGGCCTAATCCTTAAAACTCGCCGTTTCCAAGCAAACCCATCTCGAAATATTGACACCCTTGTTGAAACCAGTCCTCAAATCCCCTCTAGGCAGAGAAAAATCAAGGAAAAGTCTGAACTTGAAGAGGCTTTTGAGTCTGCAAGGACAGCTGAGGAGATGCTTCAAGCTTTTAAAGAAATGGAGGTTTCTTTTGACGAGAATGAGCTTGGTTTGGCCTCCTTGAAAGTTGGGTTAAAACTTGACCAAGAAGGTGAGGACCCTGAAATGACTTTATCTTTTGCTAGTAGAGCTTTTAAAGTTCTTGATAAAGGTGATAATAAACCTTCTTTACTTGTTGCCATGGCTTTGCAATTAATGGGTTCTGTTAATTATAGCTTAAAAAGGTTTAGTGATAGTTTAGGGTATTTAAATAGGGCTAATAGGATACTGGGTAGGCTGGAGGAGGAGGGAACTACTAATATTGAGGATATCAGGCCGGTGCTGCATGCAGTGCAGCTTGAGTTATCCAATGTGAAGACAGCAATGGGGAGGAGAGAGGAGGCATTAGATAATCTTAGGAAGTGCTTAGAGATCAAGGAAATGACTTTGGAAGAAGATAGTAAGGAATTGGGAGTGGCAAATAGGGAATTAGCAGAGGCATATGTTGCAGTTTTGAATTTTAAGGAGGCACTGCCATTTGGTTTGAAGGCCTTGGATATACATAGGAGTGGATTGGGGAATAATTCTGTGGAGGTTGCACATGATAGGAGACTTCTTGGGGTCATTTATAGTGGGTTGGAGGAGCATGAGAAGGCATTGGAGCAGAATGAGTTGTCAAAGAAGATTTTGAAGAATTGGGGTCTTAGTTCAGATTTGCTTCGTGCAGAGATTGATGCTTCAAATATGCATATAGCATTGGGCAGGTATGACGAGGCTATTAATACTCTGAAGGGTGTAATTCAGCATACAGAAAAAGACAGTGAAACTCGAGCATTTGTTTTTATTTCTATGGCAAAAGCTCTATGTAATCAAGAGAAGTTTGCCGACTCAAAGAGGTGTCTGGAGCTTGCTTGTGGGATCCTTGACAAGAAAGAGGCAATTTCTCCAGTCGAAGTTGCTGAATCATACTCGGAGATAGCAATGCAGTATGAAACTATAAATGAATTTGAAACAGCGATTTCATTGTTGAAGAGAACGCTTTCTTTGCTTGAGAAATTCCCACAAGAACAGCACTCAGAAGGAAGTGTTTCTGCTAGAATTGGATGGTTACTTCTGTTGACAGGTAAGGTGCCTCAGGCAATTCCTTACTTGGAGAGTGCTGCTGAAAGGTTGAAAGAGAGCTTTGGTTCTAAGCATTTTGGGGTGGGTTTTATATACAACAATTTGGGGGCAGCATATCTGGAACTAGATAGACCACAGTCAGCTGCACAGATGTTTGCAGTTGCTAAAGACATCATGGATGTGGCACTTGGTCCTCATCATGCGGATTCAATCGAGGCATGTCAAAATCTTTCAAAAGCATATGGTGCCATGGGCAGGTGAGAATTATTCTCTCAGTTCAGTTTCATTCCAAAAACATGGCATTTAAATTGTTTTGCAATTATGGATCTGTTACCCTAATTATATATCAGCTGCTCTTTTGCTTCTAGTCATTTCATCTTCTGAAGCCTTTGTCATGGTAAAGTCATAAATGTTTAATTAGCTTTGTGAATCTTGAGATTACATAATACAGGTGAACACAAGCCCACAAGACGCACCCACCTTCATCTTCATCTGTCTCTTTGGAACCCTACCCTGCCATAATGTTAGGTACATCCTCATAAATATTTAACAGAAGCCAAATGCCTTACTCAATTTATCTCGACTTTCTGATTTTTATTTTCCTTTTTGCTAATAATTCTTCTTTCTTTTTCATCTTACTTCCCACAATCTCCCCATAGAAAACCTTCCTTGCTTAGTCACATCTAAATGTTGTATTTGTAATTGAATATTTTCTTGTTTCCACGTCTATTATAACCACTGTGTAAGAGTCCCATACTTCATGCATCCCCTGCATGTTGCAAGGCAGGGGGAGGAACCAGGCTTATACTCCTACTGTTATCCTGAATTCCCTACACATTTGATTTTAGGGATAGAAAAGGACATACTGTTATCTGCTTCTAAGATTATTCTCAATTGATTTTTCAGCTTCAAAGATTCTCTACCTTGAATTTGTTGTAATTGCATGGTTTTCACTCTATAGAATATGCTTCTTTATAGTCTCTTGGTCATTTGGTTAATTCATTCATCTACTTTCTTGTTCCAATCTCATATTTATCGGTTTGTTATTGTAGTGATTTTGGTAAATAGATAATTTTACTTTTCCATGAAGACTCAAAAAGAGTCATTTCTTGCTGTAACAGTAAAAATCTCAGGTTTGCAACAAAAATGTACTGGTTCGAGTGTTAAGAGCATTCAGTTTATGAAAAAATGTATGTAGTTTGGCTTTCTGCAAAATTTTCTTCCTAGGACTACATTTTGCTTAGACGTAGTTGGTAATATACTTTTAGACTTTGAAACAGTAATTTGGCTAATTGCAATTAAAAATTTCTAATTGCACTGATACTTTTGAGTGTTTCTCTGAACATGTTTTTGGTTTTTCATAAGTAACCATTTCGGCAAAGATGTATATATGCACATCTGCATGTGTGTATTTGTCATGGCAGCCACAAAGTGGCAAGAAACCAAGTGGGACATCAGTTAGTTTTGTCTCGTGTCTTTGTCATTAGAATGTCCTAATTATTTTTCTCTTGGATATGCAGCTATGCTCTTGCAATCGAATTTCAGCAGCAGGTAATTGATGCCTGGGAAAGCCATGGACCTAGTGCACAAGATGAACTCCTAGAAGCCCAGCGACTTCTTGAACAATTAAAGGCAAAAGCTCGTGGAGCATCTACAAGCCAGCTACCTGTCAAGGCTTTGCCCTTGCCTCATAGTAGTCCCTCTGGGAGAAGTCTGCAGCCTGACATTCCCCTTAAACAGAAGTGAACAAGCATGATATAGTCTTATCAGAGCAAGCAGATTGCTGCGTTTCTTGTTTGGGTTAGTTTTTTTTTTTTTTTTTCCCCTTTTCATGTGGTGAAGAGGGCATCTTGCTGCCTGTGATTTATTTTTTTTTCTTTTTCCCTCTCATTCTTTTTTTAAACTATTATCACTTTCATATCTACACACATAGCTCTAGTTACCTAAGCCAATCAATAGTATTTGAAAAAGAAAAAAATCAATGTTGTGACACTGAAGTTAGTATTGATGGTTTTTAAGATGAAGATTGAAATCACTTCGTTTTGTAATGCATTTTACATTGCAAGGCACTTGTTTGGTAATCTCTATCTGTGCTCCAAGTCCAACTTCAGGGTTGCCTGAGAACAAATTTTATATTCGTGGAATTATGGAAGTATTTATTACACAAGGAGGCAAAATAATGTTTCTTCAATATTATTGTTATTCTTGCTAGCTCTTACTTCACATAATATAGCAGTCTTAACATACTTCTAAGACATCGAATCAAATTGGTAATTCTTATTTCCGAGTCTTGGGTTGATTAGCCCATGCTTATGGTATGTGATCTGTTTCTTCATGGCTACATGTGGGTCACTACAAAGACCATTCGAGGAAGATCATTTTCAATGAGGAGTTTTAGCAGTTGGACTCATTTTAGGTGTCCCTCTAGAGTTTCACATTACTTTGGTCCACTGAAAGTGAGAAAAGGGAATGTTTTCTTGCGTGTGCAATTAGGCGATAACACTTGCCAGGCAGGAGTCAACTCGAGGTAATTCAGGGATAGGAAATTATATTGAGTTGCACAATACTTTTTTCTTTTCAGAATTTTGATTTCACCTGGAATATCTTGATGATGCTCATATCGACAAGATTATGTTACTCATGATGTTTTATTCATAATTTATGTAGGTTATCCTGTTGTTTTCACTATATCCTGATATTTTCAATTAAAATATGAGAAAAGAAAATTTATTTAGGTTAGTTTTTTTGGCATGTCTCTCTCTCTTTGATTAAAGAGCTTATCGAGTATCTTAAATCTATAATGAAATTTAGGCAAAATAATACTTTCTGCTCTTTACTAACATCAGTATAATTACTCAAAAGACAAAAAGAGAATGGTGATCTTTCCTTGAAAGGCCTCTTTTTTTGTTTTCACTTGTACTTATTATTGGGGTCCCTCTGCCATGGCTGGTTTCCATAATATTGTTAGCCTTTCCACCTGCTCCCATATCCATTCTCTCTCTCTCTCTCTCTCTCTCAAAATCTCTGGATCAAGGAGTGTACAAGCAATCATTCTCATTCATGAAGAAGAAGCAACTCAAAAACATAATTAAAGAAAAGTCATCAACCTATAGTGGTTTTGGCAATGATTCTCATACCCACGCTTACAGTTCATTCCGTACCCTGTGTATCATATGAATCAAAAGTCGCTCTACGTTTTCACTGTTCCTCTTTAGTAACTTCTAATGTCTTCTTTGAAAAATTCCGGCTGTCCCACCTGAAAAGCTGATATTAAAATGAAAGAAAACAAGTAAATATTCTCTCTCATTGCTCAAATTTAATCGGAAAAACTGCTTTTCTAGATCCCCTGCAATGACCAAATGAAAACAATGATCTTTGAATTCTGTTACTACTTTCTTCATTACTGCTAATCCCTCTTTGATGTGTATTTTGTTGAATCATGGCTTGAACACTTGAATAAAGTTGTCTATCGACTGCAGAATCCAAGGAAAAAGATCTCCTGATTGGTTGGATGGAAAACTGATCATCTTTATCTTTTCCTCTCATATCAATACACTCATCCCCCATAATGGAGAGATGGTGTCGTTTTCGTGGTTTTAACTTTCCAAGCTTGTGCTCCATTTTTGCCGGAGACTGACTTCTGAGTTGCACCTGAACTTCTCTTGGAACATCTCCTTCTTGTCGTCTATTAGGTAAAAGAGCTCCTTCCTCGTCTCCTCCCAATTCAATTACGACAAAATCTTCATCACCACCAATTAGGCTATCATTAGAAGGCTGCGAACCCTGAGGTGAAGAGCTTGGTGCGATAATCTGATCAATAGGATATCTATTAGTGCCTGAAATGCTTGTTCTGCAAAGTGGGCAATTAGCATTGCTTTGAAGCCATATATCAATACAATCAAGGTGAAATGAGTGGCTACAATTAGGAAGAACTCTAAGCATATCATGTTCTTGAAACTCAGTCAAACAAACTACACAGCCATAGATATTGGTGCTTCTCTCTTCACCTTCTCTTCTGTATTGAAATGTAGGTATTTCGCGAATTACAGATTCATCAAGCCCTCTATTCCACATTGTTGGAGACAGAGCTATAAATGAATCTTCATTTCTTCTAGCTCTCCAGATAGTAACCCACCTTAGCAAATTATGCCAATTAGAGCAACATTTGTTCACAAAAATATAGTAGCCAAATAGCAATAAAGCTGTGGCCATTATACATAGTACCGCAATGGCTAGTATGGGAAAAGCATGGTCTGAAGTAGGTGATGAAGGTTCTTGATAGATAGTATTTGTCTGGTTTGTTGCCATAAATGATAGATAGACTATGTAAGTAGAGAGGCAAAGAAGAGGAAGGGAAATTCCGTTATGGGTTTAGGGTTTGTCCATAGAAAAAGCTTGTACTTGTACACAAAATATAAGCAAGGAGTGAGACACAAAAGAGATTATTAGAAAGCTTAAGATAAGGTTTAATAATAACAAGAAGGGAAAAAAGGAGAGTTGAAAAAAGTTAAGAGCGAAAGATTCACTTGATAAGTAAGCCATAATAATAATATGTAGTAATTGAATTGATTGAACGGATAAACTTGTAACAAACGCAAGTATGTCTGCCAGTATATATACAAATTATAAAAATTGGAAAGAAGGGTGTGGTCTACTTTCAAGCCATTAATGCTGCATGTGGGGGAGATCTTCAATTCTTCATGGTTCATTATTTCTTTACCTTGCCTCGGCCTATTCTATTATATTCTATACTATTTTTTCTTCTTTGCTGCAAGTAAACATGTACGTGAATTGAATTGAAAGTCTGAAAACATATAAGATCTCACGACGGACTTAAGTTACATTATTTTGGATTACAAACTGATTGAATTATGTATCTAGAAAAAAATTACTTAGGTAGTTGGTTTTTTTTTTAAAATTAATTTTTCAAAAATAATTTTAAAATTTTTCATATGAGTCATATTTGTATCAAATCAATAAGTTAATATGGTTTAATTCTCGTTTTCCTTTCAAATTGAGTGATTTTCAACAAGTTCAAATATATGAATTATAGGACGTTGGGTTAAAATTCGTGTAGAATTAAGAGATTAAACTTTATTCTTTTGTCTTTTTAAATTTTATAATATATTAAAAAGAAAACAATGTTAGACATTCTTGGTGTAATCATCTTTTGAAAATATTATTTAAATTTTAAAGTTTAATTAAATTAACACTTGAATTTATATATTTTCATAAAATAATTATTTAGACTTTGAAGTTTTATTTCGTCATAATAATTAATCTTTTTATCGATTTTTTTTTAAATTTTTTGTTAAAAAATTATAAAAAATAAATTATTTTTTAAAAAATAAATTATTTTTTCAAAATACTCTTATTTTCGACCTCTATATTTTTTTTATTTTTTTTCTATTTTCCTTCATTTTTTTTTCATTTTTTTCATTCTCTTTTTATTTTTCTTTGTAAAAAGCTCACGTACAGTTTTTTTTTTTTCTTTATCTTGTGATTTTTTTTTCTTTTTTTTTTCTTTTTTAGTGGTTAATTAATAAATTAATTAATTATGTAAATTTTGAGTTTATTAAAATTAAAGGAAGTAAAATTTATATGTAGGTATTATAATGAATGAAATTGTGTGGATAATGAAGGATTTGATTGTAAAGAAAAGTAAAGAAAATTTGAGATGAATTTGAATGGAATGATATGAAAAAAAAAAAATAATAAAAAATGAGGGATATTTTTATTTTTTTTAACAGTTGACTAGATGAAAGAATCAATTGTTATAATATAATCAAACGTAAAGGACCCAATAATTACTTTATAAAAATACAGAATTTCAAATATTAATTTCGTTAAATCTCAAAAATTAAATAATATTTTACCTTTATTTTTTTAATATAAAATTAATCATATTTTAAAATTTTATTATAAATATATCTATAACAAAATGAAGTTTATGATTATCAATCAATACAAATAAAGGATACTCTCTTTCTATTATAAAAGATGTCACACCTCTCCAATTAGTAAACCCTTAATATATATTTATTTGAATTAAAGTCGTTCATAGAAAATAATATTTGAGGCAAATAATTTAAATTCAAGATTCAGTATATGTATAATTTGGAATGATCACATGTCACCCATTGGCTGTTGGACACGAGACCATATATACAGGGAATATAATGTGCTATAATAACTGTCTTCTTTGGTTTAAATTAATTAAATTAAATAAATAAAATTGGACCCAACATTAAGCCCTTCATACACTAATTTAAAAAAAAAAAAATTTTGTAGAGATGGTGATAGGTCAGAAAATTTTCATTTTTCATAGGAATTTATCTCAGATAGAGATTTCTCGTTTTCTCTTCCCATAAGTATGGAGATAAAATGTAATATCTGTTCATTATTTTTCAGAAAAAAAAAAAAAAAAAAAAAAAAAAAAAAAAAAAAAAAAAAAAAAAAAAAGTAAGGATGGGATGCAAACCCCACCCGGGTGGAGGTAAGGAAACCCGTTAAAACCCCCCGCATCCCCCCAG
>CANXYC010457350.1:0-19637 GCA_948193065.1 Aleurites moluccanus
ATAATAAAAATATTGTTCTGGTTGTTCATAGAGTGAAATATACAAGATATACAGAATACAAAACCCAATTCATTTTCTCTCTTTCTCTCGATAGAGTCTAGGGTTTGTATGAATCTTGTGTGAATATTACAGATTTCTTCAGTAATTGTCATATAAGATGTACATGATAATTAACTTTTACATTATAAGATATGTATTATAATTAACATGGTGATCAATATTTCATGTTATTCGTTAGTCGATATACTAGATTGTATATATATAAGAATTTCTTGACTTCTAACCCATGTTATTAAGCCATCTAATGAAGGAAGGAGATATACAATGTATACTTGATCAAAGGTAATTAATCAATAATCATAAAATTAAGTGGAGCCCTACCATCACATGGGTACTGATCCTCCTTTGGCAGTGGCCCACATTAAAGAATTCAACAAAGTAAGTAAAAAATATATATATATATATATATATTTATATATTACGAAAATTAGTGCAAGTGGTCTACTTGAGAAATCTCCCATGTCGCAAAGTAATATTTGAATGAAGAGCAAGTCTGATAATATAAGGAGATTAAAATATATAGAGTAAAAAATATAAATAAATAAAATAATTATATTAGTTAAAATATCATATTATTTATAAAATTGATGTATTCAGTGTATAAAATTTTTATGAAAAATAAATAAGTATCGGTATATGTTAATTGAGTAAAAAATTAATATAAAATTTATAATATTTTATTGAATGTATAAAATAAGTATACATAATCTTATAGTAGGTATTAATTTTTCTTAAATAAAAGTCTATTATTTATACAAGTATTTCTTATAATAGGAAATATTTACATGGACTATAATTTACGATAAACCATCTCACATGATATAAAACGTTACACACATTAAGTATTCTCCAGGACTACGTAGAGAGGGCAAAAAGAAAATAAAATAAAATAATTAATTGAAACGGAAATCTCTGCAGAATTAGAGATCCTCAAGAACAAGAATGAAAAGAGTTTTCTTCTCGTTAGAGTTGTAAAAACGAAGACGAAGAATGATCCCCGGCTCCCCCCCATGCCCTGCCCCATTTTCATGGAAACACTTCGCTAGCTATTACTCTAAGTTCTTTCTTCTTCTTCTTCTTTTTTTTTTTTTAATTTCCAAGTTCATTTTTCATGCCGTAAGGAAAAAAAAAAAAACAATCAGACACCATAACACCATCACCCACCGACCACCATGGGAGGTGAGAGAGGATAGGACTTTTAAGCAAAGGACCTTTTGGGCATGTCTAGGTAGGTTTTGTACAGGATAAGCATGACATGTCACTAAAAATGATAAAAAAAATTTTAATTCATAAAGTATATGCATACCAGAAACAATATTAATTCATTTCAATGCTAAGTGGTTGATATTAATTTAAAAAAAATTAATCTGATAAAAATTAGAATATTAAATTTTTTATTATAAATTATTTTCACTAAAAAAACTCAGTTAAATCTTATACCCATGAACTAATCT
Organism: Aleurites moluccanus; assembly: GCA_948193065.1. Classification (NCBI taxonomy): domain Eukaryota; kingdom Viridiplantae; phylum Streptophyta; class Magnoliopsida; order Malpighiales; family Euphorbiaceae; genus Aleurites; species Aleurites moluccanus. The sequence continues at coordinate 1,515 of CANXYC010457350.1, forward strand.
TTTAGACTAATTAAAAATGACTTTGCTTTGTGATAGGGTTGCCTTATCAATTAGCTTTATCTGTTATATATTTCTCCATGTCAGTTGTGAAAAATACATTTCACAAATTTGTAGAAAGACAAATACTTCATTGTGTGATTGGTTATCCAGTGGGGACACACCAGTTTGCCTCAAGAAAATATTATCAATATAATAGGTTTTAATTAAAACAATTGACAAAAGTTCAAAAAAATGCAAATGTTTTATTATTATTATTATTATTTTCATTAGGTCATATTTTATTAGCATTTTTATTTTTTATTTTTCCTCTTAATAAGAAAATATAAAGAAACTCTCGAGCAACTCGTTTTAATAAGAAAAAAATTTTTAAATAAAAAAAATAATAAAAAAATCATTCTCATTTATGTAATAATATTAAACTAATTAATAATTTTTTAGTTTAATTATGCTGAAATTTCAAATTTAAACCTTAGTCATAATTAAATTTATAAAATAATAATAATAAAGTTGTGCGAACATTTCTTTCTCAAGGAAGTTTAGAATATGATGTTTTGACATTATGGTTTGATTAGTTAGGTTTTTTAATCATCTTTCTTTCTTCCAATTAGAAGCAGCAATTTTATGGATGAGTTTAATATTTTGACAAAGGTTTTGATATATCTAAGTAGTTGACAATTGCCTCACATGTCAAGTAGCTTTTCACCCACATTTCCTAACATTTGCTCCAATTCTCTTAATTTTTCTCGAGAAATATTACACTCCGCAGATTCAACTAATATTCCACTCATCCTATATTTCTATTACTTCCACAATACCACTCTATATATTTTTCAAACATGTGTAAAAGATATAGGGACGGAATGACCATCAGATTTAGATGAACTTAAATTATTTTAAAAAAAAAAATCTTATTAATTTATAAAAAAAATTTCACTTAATTTATTTAAATTTAATTTTTTCATATAATTTTAAGTGCTTCATATTTTATTCTCTTGTTCTTCTCTCATACCTTTGTATTTATCATTTCCTTCTTTAATTGAGAAGAATTATTTTTCACTTGACCCATCAAATTTAATTTTCAACCCATTTTAAAATTAATTTTCTAATTTCATCTTTAAAAATATACAGCTGTTGATCTTATATATAGTTGTTAATTGCATGTCTAACACTTTTATTATCTAGTTAATTGCATGTCCAACACTTTTGTTATCAAGTTGAAAAAAAAGTGATGAAAAAACAATTTATGTATATAAAAAAGAAAGAAGAAAAGCATTCTAAAATCTTGTACTTTTCCATTTTTGGCTGTTGAGTTCATAGTTCATTTTTTAATTAAACTCTCCAACTTTTATTTTTCAATATATTCAAATCTTTTTTTTAATGGTAGGTAATGAGATCATTATTCATGCACGTTAAAAGCATCATAAATAGTATTGGGACTGATGACTTATATTCAAGATGCCGATGAGGAAAATGAAAAAAAAAATTAAAAACTTTATAGAAAATCGACCCCATTTTAATCCCAACCCATCTTCTCCGATTACACCACACCCTCCTCGATTCCATCATCTTTCTCATCTTCAACTCCATATTTGATATCAATACTCCCTCCTCATCTTCAACTTCATCTCTGATATCAAGACTTTGATTGACTGCCTCACTGTTACCATCTCTACCATCCGTTCAAAAGAGCAGCAATCTCTGATCAGCAGAGGCAGAGTGACCTAATGTGCAGCGACAAGGTCAAGACTCCTTCCAAAATTTCCTTTCTCTTCTTCTTCTATCTGTGAGACTTTGTATTCAAGATTCTCTCTATTCTAATGTCACAAATCCATAGAGACCTTTTGTTCTCTATTAATTCCTATCTATTTCCAGATCCGTACCAACCCTGTTCACCTTACCTTACCTGAAATCATTTCACCTCCTCAAATCACCGTCGTCTAATTGAACCTCGTAGATCCTCTGGCCACCCTTTATAAAACCCACCATGAAGACCATATTGTAGCTATTCATAATCGGTTTAGTGATCTCTTGGTACTCCTTAAATATCGGGGTTTTGTTATTGAATAAGTACTTGCTAAGCAATTTTGGGTTTAAATATTTGACAAAATGGAGAGAACCGCCTTGAAATGCAAGTGAAATTGGCAATCTTAATTGGGACTAGGAAGGAGTTGCTTATGGTAGTGCTTCAAAATTCAACATTTTTTATTCAATGCTTGTAAATTACCATCTCAACTATACCATATATGTGCCATTTAAAACTCAACTAGTAGCCGCACTCCAAGATGAAAATAATACTTTTCAGTAGTATTGGGATCACTATTGTTTGATGGGTATGTGGCGCATTATTTGTAACAATTGAATTGCTAGTGTTTGCTTAAATTGGGTGTGTTCTGCAATTTCTTCATCTGGGAATTCTTTTTAACGTGAAAAAAATTGAATTTTTTTGAGGGATTTCTTTTGGATATGAGATGGAAATTTGTATTTCTTTGAAAAAAAAAAGAAATTTAATTAGACTTTTGCAAAATCAATATGGCTATTTCCCCATTTGTTTTTAGGATTGATTATTTGGAGATTATTATCACATGTGTTGTTGATTTATTTATACTTGAGCATGCACGTAAAGCGTTTGATAAAATATCGGTGAGAGAGCTGTAATAGTGGTGGATGGGAAGAATGAGCTAAAAAATGTCGTTTTGGGCTTTAAAAATAAATTATGATTTTAATTTTTTGTTTATTTTCCATATTAGAAAAGTTAATCCCAGTCAGCGTGATCATAAGTGTTAACGCGCATGCAAGCTACTATAGTTTGTCTCTATTAAAAAAAGATTTGATGTGTTGAAAAATAAAAGTTGGAAGATTAATTAACAAAAAGTGAACTATAGAGATTCAATAGTAAAAAATAGGAAAATATAGAGGTCTAAGGATCCTTTTTTTTCTAAAAGAAATAGATCTCATGCATCAAAAAAGGCAAAAAGTATCATCAGGCCCCTGAACTTTATATTTTTTTGCTATTAGACCTCTATAGTTCACTTTTTAATAATTAAATCTTTGAACTTTTATTTTTTGACACATTAAATCTTTTTTTGACGGGGTTGATGGTGGTGAAAGACACGCGCATTGAAAGCGCATCACCTATTAAATTCATGTTGACTGGACTTTACAATGCTGACTCGGATTGCCTATTTGGCAAACATTGAAACGTTGTCGTTTCAATTACTAATACTAGGAAAATTTTTTTGCCTAATACGCAGCCGTTTTGCTTGGAGTTTTGCTTAATAGCATATTACAAACCCTAATTCTCATTTCCCATTTTATTTTCTCCTTCGTTTGTTCCCATTTCTCTGTCTTCTTTTCTTGAGCAAATCCAAAATCACTGACAGTCAAAATCAACCACAACTAATAAAAGTTTACATTGTCTTTTTTCCTATCCTTTGTTTGTCTGTGGGGTCGCAGGTATTTGTTAGTGACCATTGTTCCATTGTCATTTTTTGCTTCCTTTTTTAGATTATGTTTCAGAGTGGTCGCTTTCTCTTAAGGCTGGAGCAGTAAATATTTTATGCTATTAAAAGTTACAATTTGAGTTTTGTTTAGTGCTTTATTGTTTTGTGGACCATTAACTCTTTGTATGATGTTTTGTTTATTTCTGTTGTTTGTGGTCCATATGTTTTCCTTTGACTGTTGTCTTTGTTCTTTACAATAATATTGTTGTGAATGGTCCCTCATATTGAAATTATTATTGCTATATTATAATTTATTAGGGTTTGTAACAGTGAATTCATTGGGTTTTTATGCATGTATTAAAATTAAGGTTTTTGATAGTGAAAGGGTTGAGTTTTTATGCATATGTTAAAATTAGGGTTTGTAACATGTGAAATGGTTGGGTTTTCATGCATGTATGAAAATTAAGGTTTGTAACAGTGAAATGGTTGGGTTTTTATGCACATGTGAAAATTAGGGTTTATAACAATGAAATGGTTGGGTTTTTATGCATGTGTTAAAATTAGGGGTTTTATGCATGTGTTTAAATTATATTTGGAAACAATGAAATTAGGATTTTAGTAGTACTAAGTTTAATATCCATTTGTGTTAATACTATGTATTTTTAAACTGCAAGATGGGGGACTTTTATATTAAATTTATTGTTTATCATAAGGGGTCATTTGTGAAAAATTAAAAATGAGAGAATGTTAGGGGTAAACTAAAACTAGTGCAAGAGTATTTTGACCTTGATTTATTGTCATACTCCAATGTCATGTCATATATCTTAGACCTAGGGTATAGTCAAATATGTGATTTATATATTAAGGATGTTAGTGGTAACTTTTAATTAGTGAAGGATGATGCAACCTTGTCTAAATACTACTTGAATAATAAAGATGGGGAAAATTTAGTATTTTACATTAACCACACTAGGTCATTGATTGTTGGTAATGATAGTACTGGTTTTCAAAGCCAACCATTTGTTGAGATTGTAGAACCTAGGACAGGGGAAAACATTACTGATGTAGGGGCAAGGGCAGGCAGTAGTACTTTATCTTTGTTAGGTGGGGCAGGCAATAGTGAACCAGGTGGTAAAGTGCCAAGTATAAGGGTTGATGGGATAGGGGCTGGAAGTAGTGCAAGTGGGGTAGATGGGCTTGTTGATGATGACAGCTCTAAAGATGATGAGGATGATAATCTTGTGAATCATGAAACCTTTGATAATCTACTTTTAGATGTTAATATTTTATCTGATGATGATGATGAGGAACTGTAAGAAGCTAGGAAAAAAGTTAGGAAATTTAGGAATAACTTGAATAAAAGTTCTCAAAGTCGGGATTTAGGGAGGGCAACCATAGTAATATGGATGGTTTAGATGAGGAGGTAGAAGAGGAAGAGGAAGAGGAAGTTGAGATTGATGAGGAGGATGAAGTGGATGAGAATGATGTTGTATATGGAGCAACAAAAGATGGAAATGAGAGCGAGTACTATGATAGTTTAGACTATGGTAGCTACTATAGTGTATCTGATGATGAATATGCAGTTACAAGGAAAAGTAGCAGGGTCAGATTTGATGTTAATGCTAAGTTACATGTATTCTATCTAGGGATGGTTTTTCTTAATATTGACCAGTGCAGGGATGTCATAGCCAAATTTTCTTACCTAAAGGGTTTACATGTCCATTATGTGAAAAATGAAAAGAAAAGGGTGTGGGTTAAATATGAAAAAAATTGTCATTAGGTATTTTTTTTTTCTTTTTTGCTAGCAATGAGTCAAATGATGATACTTTAATTGTCAAAACTTATCACCACATCACAAGTGTCGTAGGGTATACAAAAATAAGTTTGCAACTAGTTCATTCCTTATTAAAATGTTTAAGGATATGATAGCTCAACAACCAAAATTACATTGAGGGGATTGAAAAATATAATTTACATTGAATTAAGATTGCATGTCAATTTGAGTGTGTGTAATAATACAAAGAAGAAAGTTATGAAAGAAATAACTGGTGATTACAAAGCAGAGTATGCATTGCTGCATGATTATGTGGAGGAGATTAAAAGTAGCAATCATAGGTCAACTTGTTGTGTCATGTCATCTAAGAATAATGAGAATGAAGATAATGAGTTTCTTAAATTTTATGTTTGTTTTGATGTTGTGAAGAAAGGTTGGGTGTCAAGTTGTAGGCCCATCCTAGGATTAGATGGTTATTTCTTAAAAGGGATATGCAAGGGATAATTCTTGTGTGTTGTGGAGAGAGATGAGAACAATCAAATGTTCCCATTGGCTTGCGGGGTAGTTTCTGTTGAAAACAAAAAAAAATTAGAGTTGGTTTTTGAAATGTTTAAAACATGACCTGCCATTGAGAGATGGAGAAGGCTATACAATTACATTAGATATGCAAAAGGTAATATTAATTTCAATTTTTTTAAAATATATTATTTATGTTTAATTTTGTAGATGAAACACTAATTACTTTTATGTTTATTTTGTACAGGGTTTAGAGAATACTATTATAAAGCATTTACTAGCTGTGGAGCATAGGATGTATGCAAGACATATCTATGCAAACTGGGCTAAGAAGTGGAGAGGAGATGTAAGGAAACAAGCATTTTGAAGATGTGCAAAGTCTACTTTTGTGCAGCTGTTGAAAGACAACTTGAAGAAGCTTGAGTTGCTAGGTGAAGGAATAATTGATGATGTTCTAAATTACCCAAGCCTAAACCAATTCTTCTCTCTTTCCAGCTTCTCAATAAACCTAAAATTTTCCTTTTCTTTCAATTTAAGCATCTTTATCTCTACTTTCAATTCAACCAACTGAGCTTCAATTTCTCTCATTGTTGCACTCCTTTCGATTCAAACAAGTTTCTTTTTTCTTCATTGTCTAATATGTTATTTGCCATTTGCTCTCCAATCAATTCGTCGTGCCACACAAAAAAATTACAAAAACTTTCTTATCACACCCCCAAAAAAAAAGCAACGATAAATAACAAATTAGATAAAAAAAAAAAAAAGGTGAAAAGCTTCAATGTAAAATAAACAAAAATAAAGAAAAAATGTTGAAATTTTAAAGAAACTTTAATATAAGAACACTTGTGGAATATCCTCCCTGGGTTTTGCTTCAAATGTGATACTAATGTTCGTGCACGTCATCCACAAAGACACAACAACACCGACTCTACCATGTCACTTGAAGCTCGCCTCATCAACATTGAAGTTGTGTTCATGGAAGAGTGAGATGGAGATGACTGTGATTCCATTATCTACTCCACGTACAAAAATGAGAGTAGAGCACGAAGATTGGAGAACTACGATTGAAAAAATTGCAGATGAGAACGATTCGCGATTTAGGGTTATAAATTACAAATAGAAGGAGAATTCCAAGAGAAACAGTTGCGTATTGGGCAAAAAAAAATTCTCTAGTATCAATAATTAAAACGACAACATTTCAATCTTTGCCAAATAGACAATCCGAGTCAGCATTGTAAAGTCCAGTCAACGTAATTTAACAGGTGACGAGCTTTTAATGCGCGTATCTTTCATCATCATTAACCCCTTTAAAAAAGAATTTAATGTGTCAAAAAATAAAAATTTAAGGATTTAATTATCAAAAAGTGAATTATATAGATTTAATAACCAAAAAGTGTAAAGTTATGTGTTTTGTTATATATATATATTTACATGTCATTTTCACTATCAATGAAAATTATTTTTTGCACAATGAGATATGGTAAGTACATAATTTTTTAAACAATAAATGGATTGATTCTCCCTTTTCAATATTTAAAAAAAATTATTTTTCGCTTTTTGTTTTTTTAATTGCTTCTAACTGAAAAATTAAGCATTGCAAATACCTTTTTGCCCATGCCAAACAAGGCTTTAAGAAATCAAATTCCAGTCATTTGCCAAAAAATTAAAACAATAAATATTTAAATTCTCCATTAATAATAAAAAAAAAGATATTAGGTAAATTTTTCTGGTGAAAAAAAATTACTATTTCATAGTCAAATCAACCTATATTTTTTTTTTCTCCAGAGAACCAATCAATTTATAGTTATTAGTGTGTGAGTGAATAATTTCATTTTATTATTTTATGGCAAAATATCATTTTTATTGTATTTATAATTTATATTGATATTTTTCAATGAAAAATGTCTTTTATTTTCTTAAGAAATATTTTTTTTCTCATCAATTAGGCATCAATATATAAAAAGAGTACAATTAATAATTGATAAATAAAAAATAATAATAAAAAGGGAAAAAAAAAAAGAAGAAAAAATACAAGAGAAATAAAGAAAGTTGAAAATTAAAGTGTGAAAATTGTTGATTTATATTGTTAGAATAATAAAAAGCAAAAGAAATAAAGAAAATTGAAAATTAAATTGTGGAATATTATAAATCTCACATTGAAAATCTGTAAAAATATTAATGGGTATATAAGTGATAAAGGTTAATCACCCATATAATTAGTCCTAATCATTTTGATAATGATTAATTCAAACTTAATTTAAAAGTCTGACTATAAAAAATATGACCGTGCATATAGCCCGCGATGTAGTGTGGGTCCGTCGCGAGGAGATATATTAGAAATCTCACATTAGAAATATATAAAAATATTAATAGGATATATAAGTAGTGAAAGTCAATCACTCACCCATATAACTAGTTCTAATCATTTTAGTAATAATTGAACTAGGCCTAATTTAAAAAAGCTCAATTATTAAAAATTTGATATGGTATCAAAATAATTATTCTACTGTTTATTTCCTTATGCACGAAACCTACAGATACATACGTTCATTCATGTCTGTGAGGGTGTTGTGGAGCTCTCCGTGCATGAAGCGCGCGACGTAGTATGAGTCTGTCGCAAGGTGACATATTAGAAATTTCACATTAAAAATGTATAAAAATATTAATGGGTATATAAGTGGTAAAGGTTAATTATCCATATGACTAGTTTTAGTCATTTTAGTAATGATTGACCCAAATCTAATTTAAAAGTCTGATTATTAAAAATTTAACATGGAAATTGTTGATTTATATTGTTAGAATAATAAAATGCAAGAGAAATAAAAAAAAAAATTGAAAATTAAAATGTGGAAATTGTTGATTTATATTGTTAGAATAACTGAATACAGGTTTGATACACCTATGGGTATATAGACTTGGATCTATAAGCTATTAATTAATCATAGAAATAAGAAATGTGATAAGTATTTTAGGATAGTGTATATTTATTTATTTTTATTGAGACATTATATATCCCAATCATGTGTAAATTGAAGAGCTTTAAAAGTATGCAGGCCGTGGTCTATCCGTTAAGTATAAATGTCTATAAAATTATCCATAAATATCATGTGTTTCGTCATGTACGAGCGAAAAATGTTAAAATAATTAAATGAATATTCGAATTTGTTCATGATAAGTGCATAAATTCAGATTCATTAGTTATTAATTAATTATAATATTTAAATATTAATAATTTAAATTTTAAATGAATTATGTAACCTTCTAAAATTGAAAAGTTATAAGTAATTTCATTTAAAATTAAACATCTATCAAAAGATATTAAGATAAACACAACAATAATAATAATAATAATAAAAGCGATTGTTCTTTTCTTTCAAAATAAAATCTGGCAAGAGACATTAAAACTTTTAGACTTTGAATTTAAAAAAGTGTTTCGTTGGTGATAATTTTTCGAAATGATGATATAAACTTAAAGATTCATTTCCAAGCTATAAAAGATAGGTATTCTATCTTATTCAATTTGTTTGAATAACTCTCATATATAGTTGGCAAAACAAATTGACTAGGAAGAAGCAGGACGGAGCCATAAATTTTTATAGAGAGGACCAACATTAAAGTACCAAAATCATTTAATTATCTCACTCATAAATTTCCATATTAAAAGAGAGTAAGAAAAATTACAGGCTATATTAATAAGCCAATTGAAACATTAAAGAGGGCACTAAGTAATCAAAAATATTTTTTCATTCAAAAATCATTAACATGATATGTTCTTATGAATCTTAGAATAGAAACAAATCCAAGTCATGATCTCTTTATACAAAATCAAATTTTAAAAATTATAATTTAATAATTAGAAAACACAATTTGGAGAAACTAAACTATAACCACAACAAACGATAAAATCCCATATACAATTTCAAGAAACCATTATAAAATTCAAAATATTTCATATATATATAACTTGTACAATGAAATATCATATAATCACAAAAAATGCAAAAAAAATAAATAAATAAACATTAATTTTCAAATTTGAATATAATAATTAAAATACTGCTGATATCAGCGATATCGCTACTTTTTGCTACTCATAGTAAAGAAACTTACCTTTTAATTTTGAAAAAACTTCTACCTTTCAATCTAAACCTAATTACTTACATAAAGAAATTTATTATTATCCCTGATTGGAATGTCATCTAACCCTCACTAAGGCTCAAAAATAGAGTATTACATAAAAAAAAAAAAAAAAGTATTATGTATTATATATGTGAAACTCCCATAACTTAGAGCAAATAAAAGTAGTAGTTTAATTAAAAGAAGCAAACTCAAATTTAAAAAATATCAATTCTTAACTTCAACTTGTTTGTAAATCTATATAATTAAAATTTTCTTTTCCTATACTAAGTTTGTATAATTACTTATATTTATAGATTTAATTTTTATTGTTGGTTAAAAGGAAATAATCTGAAATTTATATGAGAAAAATGTTTGAATAAAATTTAAATACATAAAAGCTTAAATTAAAACTTTAATTTTGAATACTAACCTTAAACATAAAGATTTTTCTATAAAAATAAACTTAAGACTTCAAAAAGAAGAAGAAGTTGAAATAGATAGGCTTGACTGTATTTCTTCTTTTTCTCTTTTTCCTATTATTTCTTTCTCAAAATTTTCTTGTTTGTCTAAGCTAAAAATGCAAATGATAATACTTTCTAGTAGGTCGTTGATTTCGGCAAAAAATAGAAAAAATAGAAGGTGTGGGCAGTTATGGTGGTTGGGTTTACTCTTTTTTCATCTCTACTTTTATACCAATCTATTTTTACTTCTTCCTTCTTTTTTTTATTATATATATACATGACAATAATGTAAAGAAAAAATAACAGAAATCTACTAACAAATAACAAGAAGGAGAAACAAGTGGGACACTACCCTGTTTACAATACTGGATGTATATATAATAAAAAATAAACTAAATGACAAAAAATTTTATATATGATTTGAAAAAAAAAATTCAAGGCAAGGAAGAGATAGAAAAATTCCGTATCTCATATTTCACTGTCTAAGTAGCCCTTGCGAGTGAAAAATGTTCAAAAGCACAAGGCATTAGGCAATACCCAATTGCCTAAATTACTGTAGAATTCTTGTTGTTTCCTTTGGCATTTCACATAGTCCTCCTCGTCAAACACAAAAAAAAATTGCTAGATTAATCTAATTTATCATGTAAGATTGTAATTTAATTAATAGTGATTAAATATTATTAATTAATAATTATTTATAAAATTAATATAATAATTAACTTTATAAATTATAAAATCTGTATTATAATTAATATTTTAATATATTAAATAATGATTAATTGATTTATAATATTATATGATAAATTAAATTCACATACAAATGAAGCACAAGAAAGAGAATTAATTGCTCAGTTGCCAGTACAATTACAGTGGTTTATTTAAGTCATTGTGACCAAGAAAAGGAAATAAATTATTCGCTCCAAATTAATTATTTTGGCTTAAATTCTTAATAACTCTATGTTACCCATATTGAATTTATCATATTAATATTATATCATTTAATATTTAATATTAAAAATAACAATTAATGATATTACTAAATATTATCAATATTTATTGAATTCTTTGTTTATATTCTGGGAATATGATAATTTGGTTCTTCAAGCCTTATGATATAAAGTAAAAAGAATTGATAATAAGTGAAATAATTTTGCAATGATCACGAGTTATGTAGTGTAGAAGCAAATATTTTGAACCAAAGCTTTGTTTGAAAGGAGAACTACTTATCATTTCCACAAAGGAAAAGCAATTCTAATGTTTTCACACTCTTGACAATTTGACTCAGGAGGCAGCTTTAAGCCCATAGAGCCACAAACCATTGGATAAAAAGGGAGATAATTGAGCCTATGGTTATTAGTCAAAGTGACAGATGATTGGAAACAGCACAACCAAGGGATTACAACTTAATGGGTCTTTTATTTTATTTTTTTCTTAGCTATAAGTGTATATTTGCATGATTTAATTAAGATATAATGTGATTATTTTACTATAGAGCTCTTTAATTATTGGTAGAAATACTTTTGTAGATAATTGAAAATCACTTTGAGGAAGTTCTACTCCTTATAGCAGAGAAAAAGTTACCACATGAATGAAGAAAACCTCCCAACTAAATAATTTTGAGGCTATTTGGTATATTTTTGTTTCTATTTTTCTATACTAAAAATTATATCTTCAAAATGGGTTGATAAAAATATAATTTTTTATGGTTTTTTTTTTTTTATTATGACAGCTTTTTTTTTAATTTTCAAATTAAAAATATTCACATTTTTTCTAGGTATATCTTAAAAAATAATTAATTAAAAATTTTAAAACAGGGAATAATAATATATAACATTCTACAGCAGGGTGCAAAAGCCAACTTTTACAACCAATGTTTCAAACAGTGAGTGTCGCTATTAGTTCTGGCGACACCACACCACTCGCTTGCTGCTCCTCCAGGTTTGTCTTGTCATTCCAGTTTCGTTTTTTTTTTTCTTCCTTTTTTTTATAGGGATTTTTATAAAAATATTAAAAAATAAGAAAAAATTTCATTTTTATTATTATAAAAATATTTTTTTTAAATTATATATTTTAAAAAAATTAAAATACGATATATATTAAATATATAATAACCATATACTTAATATATATCAAAACATATATTAAATATTATGTCAAATATATATCGAAAATTATATTTTTGAAATATAAAAATACAAAAGTGAAAGAAAAAAAAAACAGTAAAAATAAAAAAAAATGAAATGTGATGTAATTTTTTCCTTTTCTATGTTATATATTTTATTTTGTAGTCAAACCCAACTATATATATATATATATATACACGCAGCCAGATTTTAATGAATGACAAAAGCCTTAAAATTTTATTCTTTCTTAAACTCGACACATATATTTTTTATATTAATATTTAGAATTATTAAAATATAATATTTAAATTTAATAAAATAATAATAGTAATTCAGTATATAATAAATTATTTTAAAATATAAATTAAATAAAAATATAAAAAATCATACAAAGTACATACTCGCAACTAGTTAATATAAAACATAGTTTCCATTATTAGACCACTAAGAAAGGAGATGAAAATTAGATTCAATATATATTGAATTATTTTTATTTTTTATTTTTTAAAATATTTTTGATATGATAAATATTGTTAAGAAAATAATTATAATTTATAATTATAATTAATATTTAATTTATAAATTATACTAAAAATTAATTAAGAGAGAAACAAGTTAAAAAAAAAAAAAAGGATATTAAGAAAAAAAAAATGAGAAAGAAAGTGAAAGTAGGGAAAGGAGACAGAAAGAGAAGGAAAAAAAAAAAGGAGAAAGAATAAGGGAGAGAGAAGAACAAGAGAAAGAGAGAGGCGTTAAACTTGAGAGAGGAGAGAGAAAAATTCTCCAGATGCTGATGTGGCTTTTTTATGTTTAAAAATGGCTTTATATGTCCTCCATGTCAGTTTTCTGCCAGTGGATCTGACAGAATATTAGCTAAAATTTTTTTTGCGATATTTTAGCAACGAATTTGAGTTGAAAAACTGTAATATATATTAGTCAATAATTGTGAGAAGATGTGTATAATATATTATTAAAATCGAATCGGATTATTGATTAAATTTGAAAAATTAAAAATTAAATTAAAAATTAGTTTGATTAATTTTTATTTATTCATTTTTTAAAAATCGATTAAAAAATTAGTGAACTAATTATTTAATCGATGAATTGATCGAATCAAATTGATTTTTCTGATTCAAGTGGCTCAAACTTTTTTATTTTTATTTAATTTTTTATAAAAATGACGTTATTTTTATCAAGTAAAAACGATGTTATTTTGAGATAAAAAAAAATTAAGAAAATTTCAATAATTTCGTTTCAATTTTATTCGACACCAAAATCATAACTTTATTGCATATTATCCTATTACATGAGTAGATGTTTAAAAAAGTGAATATCCATAACTAACTCTATATATAATTTTTGATTTAATGTGATTGAATTGACACCATAAAAAATATGATATTATATAAATTTTTAATTTAAACATAATTACATTATATTTATTTTCATCATATATATAATAAATCTCAAATTATATATATATATATGTGTGTGTGTGTGTATTGATTTTTTTTTATTTGACTGGTTTAATTTCGGTTAAATTTTTAATCTTATAATTTTTTATCGGTTTTTTAATTAGTCCGATTATAAAAATATTGGTAATATACATAGAGAAAGTAAGAGAGAGAGAATAAGTAAAAAGAAAAAAAAAATTATGTTTTTGTACTTAACATTTAATTTTTTATTTTATAAAATTCATTTGAAAATTTTACTTATTTTAATAAAATTTAATTTAATTCTTTGATTCTATAGTTTTATTTTGAATATTCAATTTTGTAGGATTGAATTCAAAATATAAGAATAAATATTTTTAATATCTAAAAATTAAAAATATGAAATTCAAAATAAATTCAATAATATTTGATGAAATTCCATAGTCTATAAAAGTGCTAACACTTGCATTCATAGTATATAAAAACAGATAATCTCAAGAGTTAGTTTAATTAATAAAATAATTTATTTTTCTACTTATCGATTAAAATTCGATTTTCGAAACCAACACATACAAGTCAATTCTCAAATATATAGACTAAGTATAAGGCGTGCACTCTTAAACTTGCACATAGAGGCTTAGTACAAGCAAAACTGATTGAATAAAAAAATATTTACCGTTAAACAATAAATAATCTCTTTTCAGAGAACATAGAAAACAATAATTCCATTGCATCATAATATAATAAATCTCAGACTTCATTTAGAGAGTCTGAAATTAGAATTGTAATTGAAATTAAAATTGAAATTCTCAATTTCAATATTTGACAGCTATCTAGAATTAAAATCGCAATTCTAATTACAATTTCATGAAATTGTAATATAATTAAAAAACTAATTTCACAATTCTATTCTCAATCTATAAGAATTACAATTTCATAATTATCACTATAATCATTTATCTTACCGTCACCCTCAGTATCACCGTCACTGCCACCTCCATCTTTAGAGCCACCACAGATGACGGTGATCTTCCACCTCCGACGATGGTGGTCCGCTTAACGGTCATCAACTAATCGGACCGTCACCATCGGTGATAATAACTCGCCGAACCGTTATTACCGACGATCCACTATCACTCTTACCGCCACCGTAGGTGGTCCGTCACTTCCAACTCAAACAAATATTTTTATTGTCACTAATTTTTTATTTAAATTCAATTTCAATTTTAATTTCAATTTTTTATGTGAAACAAACGTTAAAATTACAATTTCAACAGAATTTTAATTCTAAAGAATTAAAATTAAAATTTCAATTTTAATTTTTGTCCCTAAAAATACCCTTAGAGCAATTTATTGCAGCCCATAAGAATAGATATAAAGCTTCAAAATTATACCAAATGAATTATCATAGATGTAATTGAGAGTAGTTTATAAATCATTAAATCCTTATGAGAATTTTAACTTCGAAATACAAAATTCTTTTTGAATAACTTTGAAATACAATTATAATTCTTTATAGTAAGCGAAAAGCATACATAAATTTAAATACAAAAAGAGGGTCAATTTATATTTATAAAGAGAAAAATGTATGATTGCTTGAACAAATCTAAACATGAAGAATGAAAAGAAGAGAAGTTTTTCCATGATATACAACCATCACAATCGTAAGACTCCTTTGAGAGACGACTTGGATTAGAATCCCTATGATTATTCAAGCCATGTACCTTTGCTCTAATTAGTGGTGTTCTTAAATTTCAGTCACTTCTCGATTGAATTCTGTAAAGTATAGCAATAATTAATTATTTGTAATTAGTATGCTAGTTAGTTTAGTTAGCTAGTTAATATAGTCATCAAAAGTATTATTTGTATGAGTAAGCAACAGTTGATTGGTTAGTTTTATATGAGTTGGCACCTACTGTATATAGCATAAAAAAGACATTGTAAACTGTACATATTCATTAATGCAAATATCAAAATACCCAAAATGTTCTTCCTAGATTAGCTCACTATGGAGCTAAACTTAATAAAGAGTTCATGAGAATTGGATAAATTTTCATTATAATAATCCTGTGAAAGTGAAAGTGATTTTGTGAAATATTGAAGATAAGGGTCTGTATGAGGAGTTTGGAATTGAAACTGAATGGTCAAATTCTAATTTGAGTGTTTGATAGCCATTTAGAATTAGAATTAAATATAGAATTAGAATTAGAATTTTAAATTATATATAAAACTAGAAAAATAATTCCACAATTTCATTTTCAACTTATACGAATTACAATTTCACAACCGCCATTGTCACCCTCTCTCCTACAACCACCACCACCGTTATCGCCACCCCACTCCCACCACCACCATTAGTAATGGCGATCCACTACCGTCACTACCGGTGATGGTGGGCTATCACCATTTGTAACACCTCAGCTTAGCCTGAACCAAATCCATATAGAGATCTCCGGGGGTAGATTTTTAATTTCTTTATATTGTTATGTTTATATATATTTATGCATGTTATTTGAATTAGTTCTAGGCATAGAAATGGTTTAAAGGTTGCTAGGACTTAATTGGCAAATTTTGAGTTTTTGATGAACTGGGGGCAAAATGGTCATTTTTCGCTCGATGGAATTTTATGGAATAAATCTCATATTTAAAAGGAGAAAATAATTTAAAGACTTGAAAATGGCCTTATTTTATTTATTTGAGCAATAGTTTAAGAAATAATTTCGGTCGGAAAATTTTTATCGGCACGTAGCGCGATTTCGGTGTTTCGGTTGCACTAGGGATATTTTGGTCATTTCCTTTATAATATGGAGTTATCAAGTGTGTGCAACCATATGGTATTAGTTTAGGCTTGATTAAATCCGACCGTTGGATTAAATGACTTTAAATTGGGTGGTTAGATGAGTAGGTTGCAAAGTTGCTAACCTAACCTCAATGTATGGAATCATTGCCTTTGGTTTGTGATTTGGTGTGTTAGATTTATGTGTAACCTATCTTAGTTGACTTTGGATGAACCAATAGGATTAAAGTAAGAAGAATGGATGGTTGGATGGATAGGTTTCACAAAGATTACTATGGAACCTAAACCATAGGATCAAACCTTTTGCTCTTGGATAAATTTGACTATTTATCATCTTCTTCTTGATAATTTTCAGCCATTAAAACCTCCATTTTCATTGCTTGGTTCAGCCAAACACCACTCATCCATCCTTTGATATTTTCTTTCATTTCTTAACACAAATAGCTAGTATTCTTCATCCTAAACACTAATCCAAGCTTAAAATTCAAAACCAATACCATTAAGGCCACCAAATCTTCATTTAAAGTTTGGAAGCACTTTGGGTGATCCGGCATTAACTCCTGATATGAGTGCCGATCGTCGAGCCGAATAGAGCTTGGGGTTGTTTTGGAGCTTTTTGCTTGTTTTGGAGCTATAGGTGAGTTCCTTAGCATAATTATGCATGATTTGCATGAATATTATCATTTCATATATCATATATGTTATATATGCAGTTTCATAGCCAAAAGTGCTCGAAGTTCCAATTGGCCCGTAAAAACATCCGCCGCAAACACTGAAACTGACCTGTAATTCAAATGACCATAAAAGGAAAACCAGAAAGCCAATTGGGCCACCACTTGGCCCAATCATCTAGTCCCGGCCTAAGCTTCGAACAGTACCTCATAGACCTTTTAATTCATTTGGTAACCTAGTTAACCAGAAACTACCTAAATATCCCAAAACGGACCCGTAATTTCGTAGCCAGTTGCGACAGCGCAACTGGGCCTGGCGGGCTAATTTTTTATAAAATATTTTCTGACCTTATTTCTTCTTATATATGCATATATAATTGTTCTATTGCCACATAAGTTATATATATGCCATATTTACTGTTAAATGGAGGCACATTTATATGATATTAGTTTAGGGCTATTTTCGATGGTATAGCGGGTAAATCCATCGGCTGTGTGCACACTGAGTTATGTCACACTTGCTAGAGAGGGAAGATGTATTCTCTAGTCGTAAGGAATATATCCTTATGTGTGTCATATATATATATATATTACCCTTTGCTAGGGAGGGACGTTATATTCCCTAGCGTTATGCACTTTATGATAGTGCTGAGTATAAAGTTTAAAGACACCCAAATCCTGTGATATCATGTATGTGCTACCTGTTATTATATTGACATTGTTAATATATATATATATTATTATTATTGTTACAGTTAATATTTAATATTATTATTATTCATATGCTAT
>CANXYC010457629.1:0-14767 GCA_948193065.1 Aleurites moluccanus
ATAGAATTCATTCCTTTAATCCATTTTTCAATGCCATTTCATCAAATAACATACAAATGCATCAAATGTACAATATTTAGGCATTTAAACCTATTAAACATCAAAGCACTAAACCATTATCATAGCTTATATATTTCGGCCAAGGTAAGGATTCCATCAAATTGATTTCTTTCCATAATTTGATCACTAATTCAATACATATACATCAAATATACATCATTCCATCATTTAAACCTATTAAACAACAAACATCAAAACCATCACATAAGCACCTCAATCGAGCAGCTTACCGGGAATTATTTTCAACCGGATTTAATTCTCCAACAATAATTCAAATAAACTTAATAATATCATTTTCATGTCCTTAAATTATTTTCTACCTTCAAATATAGTGTTAATTCCATAAAAATTTGATGGGGGTGTGAAATGACCATTTTGCCCCCAGTTCACCAAAAACTCAAAATCACCTGATTTTGTCCTAACAGCCTTTAAACCACTTCTATGCATAAAATCACTTCATATAACATGCATATCTATCAATTTCATGCATAAATACATAATATTAACAAGTTCAAAAGAAAGAAAAAATTTCCCTTAAGTTCCTCTTAATAGACAAGGTTAGGTTTAGGCTAAGGTGTTACAGAGATATTGGAAGGGATAGGCAATGTAGTGTATATATTGACTCTTTCTTTTAATATGAGTCATGTTCATCTGGTGTTTCACATCTCAATGCTACAGAAATATATTCCAAACTCGTCACATGTATTGAAAGTATAAGATATCGATGTTAATGAAAAAATGTCATATAAGAAAATACCAATAGAAATTGTTGATCGACAAGTCCGATAGTTACAAAATAAAAACATTTTAATGGTAAAATGTACATGGGAGAGTGAACAATACATGAAAGCATATTATACAATACATATCAATGTAGAACGCGATGGTCCTAGGATGCAAGAGATGTTAAAGGTGACTGGCACCCATAGAACCAAGTATCACATCTATCAATTACATACTATACATATCAATCTATAGCCATACAATCACATAAGTACTATTCATTCTGTTACTCTATCATTCATTCTATAACTTTCTGTAATTACCATTATCATAAAGACATTTACATATGTACCCCAAAATATACCATACATATATATATACAATCTGTTTATACCATTGTACAATACCTATGGAGCATCTAATACACATATATAAAGATATAGTGTTTAAATAATTACACTGTCTTTACAAGACTGCAGAATTTCTCTTAGAAACAAAGTCGGGAATCTGCCTCTACTATATACCTAGAAGGGAAACAAATAAATGGGTGAGTATAAAAATACTCAGTGAATCTAATATGCATCGACCAAAGACAATGGCTCGAATATCAATAATAATAGGTAGATATTCAATGATAATAATATACACATCAATATTAGAATGCAGTATATGACTGTAGAATCAGTAAACAGTACAATAGAACTGTAATCAAGTCAATGGAATATATATCATATAGATATGATAGATAAGATAGATAGGACAGATATAAGGCCATGAAACTCGTATATTATATGTGTCAAACACATATCAATCTCATATCAATAAAAATAAGACTAATTAGGTCTTACGGCTAGGACTGTTAACCCTTCCCAGCTAGGGTCTTATTATACACTGTGCACATTGCCGACAGTATGTACCCATACCCTGTCGGAGAGGCAGCTCTGTCACATCTCATCGGAATCAATAAGAACATAGAACAAATCAATAGATATCAATATACAATATCAATCTCATCAAGTAGCAGTAGCTCGTGAATTTAATTGAATGAGACTGTGATATAGCAATGGATAAGCAATAATTGAATCAATAGACAGTAGTAAAATGATTAGTAATTAACAATAGGATTGATCAAAAGTTGAACAAAACAAGTCAAGAAGTTGTCTCAATTGGCATGCCAATGTTACTGGCGACGATAGCATTCAAATAGTAGGCCTACGGATGAAATCAATGGTAGGCCTATGAATTTGAACTAGGCATTTTATCAAACACTTAGTGTGCAATATTCAATGGACATTTTGGCAAGGTTTTGGTGCAACATTGAAATTACCCCAATATCAATCAATAAGTACACAATGTAAGTTATTCAATAGGCATTTGGTTTCCAACAATAAACATCATTCAATGGATCAATTTGGCTTATGAAACATGAAGAAAAAAAAGCAAAAAATTCAAAGGCAATGGTCTAAATGGCATTCGGCCAAAATGTTCGTTTCATGGTTGGTTTCCATAATTTAATTCAACTCATTTGGCATGATAAATGATGCATATTAAACTCACCTAGCACTTCAAATCACTTGAATTGCACACTTTGCCACCAAAGTCTTCAAAGTAGGCAAAAATGACAACTTTCCAATTCTTTGATCTCTACATCAAACCAACCACATATAATCCATCTATTAGCCATCAATTAACATAAACTAACCTCAATTAACATTAACTAACACTAATTCAAAGCTTCATCTCTTACAACTTTGAATTAGGATTTTCTATTTAGGGAAAACCTATCAAATGCATCAATTGATACAATTAAACACATTACCCATTATATTCAAATCTAAAACATATAAATTAACTATTAAACCAAGAAAATCACATCATTACCTCAAATTGAAGAATGATCCAAAATATACATGCCATCCATTCTTGAAATTTCTTGTTTTTCCAAGCAAACCAAGGTTGGAAATCAATGAATCATTGGTTTGATTCAAGTTTTCTTTTGATTTCTCTTAAGAAATTTGAATGAAAATTGGTGGAGAAAATACCATGAAGATTTCGGCCAAAGTAAAAAAAGAAGAAGAGAAAATGGAAAAAAAAAATCTCTAAGGCATACTTATATAATAAGTTAAAATGGCAAATTTGTAACACATCAGTGAAACATAGAACCTGAACCATAAAGGGGCAACCTAGGGGGATTTTTGCCATGACTTGAATGTTGTGTGTTATTATATGTTTATGCATGAATCTGATACGTATGCATGTTATATGATGTATTTCTATGAATAGAGAGGGTTTAAAAACTGTTAGGAAGAAATTAGGTAAATTGGAGTTTTTGATGAACTAGGGGCAAAATGGTCATTTCACACCCCTTGAGTTTTTATGGAAATTAACATCATATTTGATGATAAAAAAGAATATTAGGACATGAAAATAAAGTTATTATAGTCATTTGAATTATTATTAGAGGATTAAACCCGATAGAAAATAATTCCGAGCAAAGTTGCTCGGATAAGGATCAAAGTTGAACTAAGGGTAATTTAGTCTTTTTCTTTGAATTACGGACTTATATAGTGTATGCAAGTCTATGGTATCATCCTAGGCTAACCTAAATCAAACCATTGGATGAAAAGATGAAGAATTGAATGGTTAGTAAGCTAGGTTTCACAATCTTTACCATAAGCTCAAAGCATAGGATAACACCATTGATATTTAACTTGATTTTTCCCACCCTTTCATCATTCTTTACCATTTCACCAACCAAGTTTTCTCTTTCCTCCCTTGTTAGGTTCGGCCACCATTGTCCAACACCAAAATTTGTTGTTTTCTTTCATTTCTTGAATTAAACTTGATAATTCCATCATTCTAAACACAAATATAGCCTTAGATTCAAAGGAAAAACAAGAAAAAGTGAAAAATCAAAGCTTTGAAGTTTTGGAAGAACTATTGAAAAAGTAAGTGATTTCACCATTCTTTTGGTTTAATTATATTCTTAAGATGTTCTTTAATGTTAATTGGTGATAAAAATGTGTTTTGGTTGGAAGAAAACCCTAATAGGAAGAAATATGATTCTATGATGTTATCTTGATGAAATTTTTGTTCAAATGATGTGTATTTGATGTGTTTAACATGAATTAGTGGTCATTTGATGGAAAGAAAATTATTTTGATGAAGTTTCATTTTAGCCGAATGTGTGTAGCTTAAGAAATGGTTTGATACTTTGATGTTTTATAGGTTTAAATGGCTAAATGTTGTGTAATTGGTGTATATGTATGTTGTATGAATGAATGGTGTTGAAAAATGGATGAATGGAATGAATTCCATATTGGCCGAACCATATGGACTTTGTTAGTTTAATGTGTTAGGTTACAGTAAATAAGGAAGTAAGGTTTGAATATAGTTTAATGGTGTAAATGATATAAATGTATAAGTTTAGATATGTAAAAGATGTTTGATATAAGTACATGGAAGCTAAACTTGAAATATGGTGTATGTTTGATTTGGAATATTGAACTAAGTATATATAAGTTATTAATATGGCATAATAGTGATGAATATATAAAATGTAAGTCAAATGTGGTGATAGAATTGCATTTGATGCATAAAGGAATGGAAAAGTGTTAATTGTGTAATATGAGGTCTATAATGTATAGTGTGTATGCTTTATGTATGTTGATGTGTATTATGTGTTATGCAATGCTATAAATTCTTACCGGGATAATTTAATTAATATAGGAGAAACTTTCTGAGATAGGGCCACTGACGGCGAGTCACGGGCTAACTAGGCCTGTTAGAGTAATACTTGAAGTTTTGTCTGAGGTGAGTCTATATATATGTATCATGCATTATTCATTTATAAGTCATGCATTTATGCATATAAAATGATATCATTGCTTGAAAATCATTGATGACCTACTTTTGAGCAGTTTTGTCAAAATGATCTAAAACAGAGCTGCCGAAAAGTCTAAAGTTGACCTAAACTTTGACTTTGTATAAAATTTGTTCTGAAAGGATTTTTGATGAAAAATCAAGCCTAATCACTTATTATGTATATGTATTTATCATTTGTATAAATAAATTGACATGGAAATATTGATTACAAGGAAAAGCAGAAAGTGCCTGAAAAACGAGAAACGAACCCATAATTAAGGGTGTCAGTTGCGCTGGAGCAACTGGGTCCCAGAGACCAAAATTTTCATATTGTACAATATTGATTCTTTGACCTTTGTAATATTATTGAGCATCATTATAGTCATATTTGATACTTAATATTAATACATTCATCCTATATGGTACATTTACATGTAATATTATAACAGAACTACTTCGATGGTGTAGTGGATAAATCCATTTGTTGTGTGTATACTTATATATATATTTTCGAACCTTTGCTAGAGAGGGTGAAATTCTCTATGCCATAAGGACTGATCACCCTTATGTAATGGTGTATGGGATGGAAATATGTTAATGGTGTATGGGATGGAAATATATTATTGGTGTGTGGGATGGAAATATGTTATTGGTGTGCGGGATGGAAATATGGCAGTGTGAAAGTAGAGAAATGATTAAAAGTGCAGTATTATATTATAATGTGTTTACAGATAACTTATATCTGTTATATTATATGCATTGTGGTTCATTATGTGTATTCCACTATTCCATTATTAGTTACCTATTGTTTACAGATCATTAATGGATAAATGTGGCTTTTCATGAATAATATTGTATTTTCATATATTTAGATTCACTGAGTATAATTTTATACTCACCCTAAGGTTGTTAAATGTTTTCAGGACCTCGGTGAGGCAGATATCCATTGGCTACATTATCTTCAGCCTTGGATTTCATATGTATGTATTGTGATTACTCTAGTGTATAGAAGCTCCTTGGTATAATGTATATAGGACTTGGTTTGATTAGGAGTTTAATGTTTCTAATATAATCAAGTGTTAACCAAATCTGATATGAGAATATTAATGATGTATATATATGATATGAGATGTAAATATAATTACTGAAGTGCTTATTGAGTTGTGTTGATTAATGGAGGTTAAAAGTGGATGTATGTTTATTGGGAGCGTAAATCTTTGATTCTTGCGGAAAGATTATGTCAGAGTTATAGAGAAAACTCTGTCAATTTTTCTGTAAGAGATCTTATGATGTTTTAAAAAAAATTTACTACCTAAATGTATCATATGGTTATGAAATATTTGTTAATGATATTATTAATATGTAAAAGTGAAATTAAAGTAAAAGAATGGGTTCTTCGAGGTACTGGTTACCTTGGCATTTCCCATACCCTAGGACCATCGTAGTCTAAAATTAGGCTGTGACAAAATTACAAATAGGTTCTTAAACTTTTCAATAATCATAGTTTTACTGCATTACTTTTTGTAATTTATTCTGACAATTTTGTTGAGAATTAGATTTCAAAGTGGGAATTCAAATAGCTTATTTTTATTTATACTTTATTATAAAAATAGTTTTAGAGTCATTCTAAAACTCAGACAGTCGACTTTCTACTATACCCTTAAAGTTCCATTTATTTATGATTTTGACATCACTTACTTTTTTAGTGTTCCTAAACATTTTTCACCTCTTTCCTTTTACCATAATTACACATATATTTATGTGATTCTTTACCCCCTGGTCTGACTCATAAATTCTTCAGTCAACCGGACTGCTATTTTTTCGGCAATGTAATTAACACCGACATTTTTCGGGAAAGTATCACATACGCATTCTATCTGTGTCTCAAAAATTATCTTTAGTCATTTCAATGTTCCCAGACCAATAACTGATTAAATAACTATTCAATCACGGTAGTATTTTTTTAGGGTATTACATGAGCGGCCTTGGATCTTCACTAAGTTAGAAAAGTGAAAAATGATTCCTTTGGTTATTATTTGGTGGTCTTGAGGTCCCTTCAAGTAATGTCTACTTCAATGTTGTAATGGTATTGTTTAACAAAGGTGTTACAGATGTCGTCCTAGATTTTCTTGAAATTGACATCTAGGTCGACAAACCACCTCACAGCGGCACTAGTGAGGCAAGTGGTGCCGTCAAATTTTTCCATGTTAGGCATCTTAAACTTGGAAGGGAGCCTAGTATTCGGAAACAGGTCCAATGCATCCACACCTATTAAATCATCATATTTCTTGAGATTTTTAAGGGTCCTTTCCATGGCCTCAAACTTCTCCATTAGCTTTTTGGCCTCAGTCATATTGGAGTCTTCTCCTTCCTGAAAAAGATTCGAAGAGGAGATAGGAGTAGTATGAGAGGCGAAGTGGATGGGTGAAGTGTGCACATTTTAGGAAGCCTTCCTATTATTTGTCAGGTCAATAATGGGAGGAGCTGAAATGGAGGGGTTGGGTTTTGAGGAAGTGGAGGAGTGTTAGGGTTTTGTTTAAACATCCCCTTGACTTCTTGGATGATGGATTAGTGTTGTTTGTTGAGATTTTCAACAAACATATTTTATTGGGCCTCTAGAGTAGCCCAGAAGGTTTCCTCTTGTTTTTTAAGGAGGCTAGTAAGCAGAGTGTTGATGTGACAAGATTAGTTTTCTCGGCCATAGGTACCTTGCATGAAAGAAATGGAAAAGGGTCAGATTATGAATAAAATGCTGGTAAAAGGTGCATGTCTGATATGCATGGTGGTAGGTTGTATTCGTTAAAAAAGGGTGCGGGTATATTATGCATGACTTTCAAGAAAAAGGATTCCTCTAAGTCGGTGGGTCAGATTCATAGATTGATAGGTCAGATCCCATAAGTCGGTAGGGTTAGCTTTGTTACAAAGGGTACAGGTTTAGTTTGTATGGGTTTGATTCACCGTAAGGGATATGGATCGGTGGGTCGGTTTCATGGTACAGGTCTGATATGTACAATTATGGTGTATTGGGTTCACTGCTTGAGTTGTAGGTCTAATACATTCTATTTTTTTGGATTTGTGGGTCAGATTCATCATTTGGTCGGATATATGATTTTCTGTTTAATGGGTCGAGACCAGCATTTAGGATAGTCATCCAGTTTTTGGGTGAGTGGGTCGATTTTACATGGTTTGGGTTAGATATCAGGAATTCTGGTAAGTGTATTTAGTTTACTATATGGTCAGATACATGGCTTTCTATTTAATGGGTCGGTTTCAATGTTAGTCGAATACACGATTTTTCAAGTAAGTGGGTCATTTTAATGTTTAGGGGTACAGGTTGGGTATGTTTATCGCAAATGTCTGATTGTTGGGTTTTTTCCAGTTTGGAGACTATTTAGGGTTTAACTATCGACACTTGGGTCTTTGGCCTACATGTCTACAAGGGTATGGTCTATGCATTGACACATGTGTGCATGTATGCTTTGATACATGATGGAATTTGTTTCATGAACATAGCATTTGATTATTATGGTTCATGGACCCTCGAGTCAAGTTCTAAAGTTCGACTATATAAAGGCTAGGTGACTTGTATAAAAGGTCATATCACACTAGGATAGCTATATACCTAACCACATGTTAAACAAAGAGTTATGCGTCGGTCCGATAGTACTGTATACCTATTACACTTAAAGTGATTAAGGATTTGTCATGGGTTTGATACTTTTGCTATCTCCCAACATAATGAAAGAGAATTATTGGATCAATGCTACTAACAATCCAGAGGTTCAGATTCGTAACTGGTAGCGGAAAAAGAGTCCATGTAGTGATGCATGCAATATAAAGTAAGTTTTAAATTTAAAAGCCAAGTTGAAGTTTCTTTGAAAAATCTATTTTTCAAACTAATTAGTAGTCCTCTTTTTCATTTTCTTTGAAAAATGACAACTCTCAAGTGGAGTCACTAACTATGAGGCCTCGTCCTAGCTCTTCGTCTGTTCTGCTCGAGGAATTAGAATGCTCATTTGGGGGTTAATCCTAAGTTATGAACTATCATCGCTTTTTCTATTTTGAAATGTTAGATTAATTGATCTTTTGTCTATCATGTTTTCTGTTTTGCAAATCTATTCGGTTTTGAAATCTATTTCACGGATTTTCCACCTTAATTTATTTTTTAATGGAAAAATATAAAGCTAAAACCCAAAAATTGACTCCAAATTATAAGTACAAAGATAAAATCACTGGACCTTCGAAACAAGTTGGATTCAGGGACTAGATTTTCGTTTTAAGAAACATTGGACTTGGATTTTTAATTAATTCTGACTTAAAATATTTTTCGTGATTAGTTTCATTGCATAGCATTTAATGGATGGCATTTATATAGATGCAAAACAATGAATAAATTATACATTCAGAGTAGTAAATAAATTCAATCAGTTT
Source organism: Aleurites moluccanus (assembly GCA_948193065.1). Lineage (NCBI taxonomy): Eukaryota > Viridiplantae > Streptophyta > Magnoliopsida > Malpighiales > Euphorbiaceae > Aleurites > Aleurites moluccanus. The sequence continues at coordinate 9,079 of CANXYC010457629.1, forward strand.
ACATAGTTAAGAGTGGAGGATATTAACTCTAACCCTTATTTATTCCAAATTCATCATATATTCCTCAATATCACATTAATTTGAGATATTAACTTAGATCTTATTGGTTTTAGGTTAACCACAATTTCTCCAAGAAAGAATAAAAGCAAGAAAAGCGGTGAGCAAAAGGAAAAAATGGGTGAACAAACTATTTTTGTATTTTTTTGATTTGATGCTTCATGTAAGAGCATGCCTACGTATCCCTTCAAATGAGAATCAAAATCCGTATAGTTCTCCTTTTTTACGAAGGTATTTCGGGTTTGGTTTAAAAATAAAGTTGACTTTTGGTCAATTCAAAAGTTGATTTTAGGTCTGATCCACGGTCTGATTCATGATAAAATGTTTATTTTAGGAAGTCTCATTATACCATCCTTTGAGATTTGTGAGTAGGCTGTGGTCAGAGAGCTTTTAAGGATTGGAGTTCCACCTTGGGAATTAGATTCTGATTTGAAGAGGTCCATTTAATTTAATGAGAATTAATTGGAGATTTAATGGGCCAACTTCTCGGATTTCATTCAATGAGAATTAAAGAGAGTTTGGTCGATTTACCTAATTTACGACTCAAAGAGAGTCTGTTTAAATGAATTACAACACAAAGAGATTTTATTAAGATTTTAATTGTATTGATTAATCTTAGAGAGAAAATCTCAAAGAGAGAGGGTGATTTTTCTCAAAGAGAAAAGACTAAGATGTCATACCCGAGACTTGAATTGCATGTTCTAAGTTTAAAATGGATGGATTCTAAGTGAGTTACTGTCATGTCTTGATTTTAGAATATGATGGTCCTAGGATGCAGGAAATGTCAAAGGCGACCGATACCCATAGAACCCTATATCATATTTTACAATCCATTACTATCTTATTACTATCCAATTGAATACTTATTATTCATTCTATATTTTGTTACCCTGTAGTCTGTCCTTCTATAATTTAACATTCACATGTCTGTAATCATCATACATATATGTCATATCAATATTAAACCTCCATATAATATTATATATTCATAAATACTGTCTATCTATAACCATTTATACATAAACCATGGAACAGTTAAAATATTTACAACACAAAGTTTAAAATATTACACTGTCAAAATAATTAGCAGAATTCCACAGAGGAAAGAGAGTTTGGATTCTGCCTTGTACTTTGAATCTAAAAAATGGTAAACAACTAATGGAATGAGCATATAATACTTAGTGAATCTAATATGCATCATTTATAGGCAAAGGTTAAGTAAGCATCAATAAACAAGTAATCAATTAATAAGCAGCAGGGTTGCACGCCAAATTACAAAATGTGAAAAAGATAACAAAATCAAAGATTTAGAATCCATGAATTGGTCAACAATACTCATATCATGTAGATAAGACAGATAATGGGTCATGAACACATGTAATCTCATATCATCTCATATAATACATAAGGTCGATCAGGCACTTATGGCTAGGACAGTTAACCCTTTCTAGCTAGGGTTCCATATAAACAATGTGCACATTGCCAATGGCATTTACTCGATACCCCGTCGGTAAGGAAGCTCTGTCAAATTAACATAATATCTAATGAAAGAATGTAATGGATCAATGGACATCAATATGTAATCAAGAGCTCATCAATAATCAATAGCTTTCAAATCAATCAAATGATATTGTAATTCAATAACTTATGATCAATAGAAAAAGCAAATGGAACAACAATAGGTATAACAATAATTAAAGGATTGGTATACAAAATGGATATCAAAAGTCAAATGGTTGGCACAATTGGCTAGCCAATGTCGCTGGTAACAATGGCATTCAAATGGTAGGCCTACGGATGAAACAAGTGAGAGGCCTATGGATTTTGAACTAAGCATTTCATCAAACATATGGTGTGCAACATTCATTAGGCCATTAGGTTAGGTTTTGGTGCAACATTGAAATTGTCCAAATATCAAATAAATAATCCACAATGTAAGAAATATATCAAGCATTGGATATCCAACAAATAACATCAGTCAAAGGATCAAAATGGCATGTAAAACATGAAGAATACAAAGCAAAAATCAATGGAGTGAATAGTGACAATGGGTTCGGCCAAGAATGGGTATTCAAGGAAGGTTTCCAATCATCAGTTCAATACTATAAACATATTAAATGATGCATATTAAACTCACCTCACACTTCAAATTAGCTTGGAAAATTGATTTGCCACCTAAAGCTTCAAAAGAGGCAAAAGTTATATTCATCCAATTATTTGTATTCTACACCAAAACAACCACCAATAAGGCTTCCATTAGCATCAATTAAACATAATCTAAGCTAATTAGATATTAAACATCAATAATCTAAACTTTAGTAACAAAGAACTTCAATTAGGGTTTTCTAGTTTGTGGATTTGCCATCAAATGCATCAATTGATGCAATTAAGCTACAAACCCATCTAATTCAATGTCTAACACACTTAATTAACCTATTTAATCAAATAAATCATCATATTATCTTGGATTGAAGTTTGAGCTGAAATCTTCTTTCAATTTGTTCTTGATTTTCTTTGAGTTTCAAGGTGAAAAATGGATGGAAATGATGATAAAAGGTTGGATTCTTAGGTTTTTCTTAAGTTTTCTTAAGAAATTTGTTTGAAAATGGAGGGAGAAATACAAAGAAATGGTTCGGCCCAAAGCTAATGAAAGGAAGAAGATGAGTAAAATAATTCTAAGTGTTGCTTTTATACATGAAAGAATTGGCAAATTAAATTTTAATCCTTAAAGCTTCCATTAATTATACTTTGACCCCACATTTTTCTGTAATTAATTTTGTCGATTCTGTTGAGATTCATATTCAAAGTGGTAACTAAAATGGCTTATTTTTATCTGTAATTTATCATTATATAAATTTTAGAGTCATTTTGGTTCGTGGATAGTAGGTTTCCTAAAATGCCCCTGAAGTTTCACTTATTTACGGTTTTGTTATTCTATTGATTTTCCATCATCTTTAATACTTTTCCATACTTTCTTGATATAATTAACTATTATTATTCTTAATCTCTTATTATATAAGTACTATTGAAAAATTAACTTAATTTTAGATACTGTATTAATTCCTTAAATTTCATAAATCTTATTGGTATTTTCGGTCCGATACTTAGGAAAATTGCTTAGTTACTATAGCATACATCTAGGATTTTACATTATACCCCCCTTCAAATAAATTTATCCTCGAATTTAAAATAAATACATATCTTAATGTTGGAATAGGAATGGATACTTGGCTTTCGTATCCTGTTCGCTTTCCAAGGTACACTCATCCATTGACTGATTCCTCCATATCACTTTCACCATCAGAATCTCCTTATTGTGCAATTGTCTGACTTGACGGTCATAATTTCTACTGGTACCTCCATATATGTCAAGTCTTCATCCACTCCAAAGTCTTGCAACTCGAGTACATGTAATGGATCTAGCACGTACTTTTGTAGAATAGAAATATGAAATACTGGGTGCACATGACATAGATTGGGTGGAAGATCCAACTTGTAAGCAAAATTGCCGATCTTCTCTAATATCTCAAATGGTCCTACATATCTCGGTGACAGTTTTCCCTTCTTCCCAATTCTCATAACACCTTTCATAGGTGAAATTTTAAGGAACACATGATCACCAACTGTAAAATGCACGTCCTTTTGCTTTGAATCGATATAACTCTTCTGCCGACTGAAGGCTATCTTCATCCATTCTTTGATAATTGGTACCTTTTCCATAGTCTCTTTTATTAACTCTGGGCCTTCTAAATGTTTCTCACCTAGTTCCATCTAACAAATTGGAGACCGGTATTTCCTACCATAGAATGCCTCATAAAGAGCCATTCCAATCGATAAATGGTAGCTATTGTTATAGGAGAATTCAATCAACGGCAGATATTGATCCCAGTTTACTTTAAAGTCCATAACACATAACTGTAGCATATCTTCCAATGTCTGAATGGTCCTCTTTGACTGTCCATCAGTCTGTGGATGAAATGTTGTACTGAACCGTAGCTGTGTATCCATAGCTTCCTGAAATTTCTGTCAAAACCAAAAAGTGAATTGTGTCCCTCTGTCAGATATTATTACCAATGGTACTCCATGAAGCTGAACAATCTTATCAACATATAATTGTGCATACTGTGCTGCAAAATAATTGGTCTTCACTTCAAGGAAATGAGTAGACTTCGCCAATCGATCAACTATTACCCATATAGAATCATACCCTCGTGAAGTCCTGGGTAAACCAACTACGAAATCCATGGCGACTTGTTCCCATTTTGTAATATCCTAGGTGAAACCCTAGTCGGAAACCCTAACCTTAGTACCTAAACCCTAATGGGAGTTAGGGGTGTTTTCATGAGTTGTCTGTTATGTGTGAAATATGATTTTACTTGATGTGTTTCTATGCTATTGACTGTATTACATGCTATAGGATTTAAATGATGCAATTATATGTAATTAATAGCTACTTGTGTTATAGGATTGAATTAAATTTGCTTACATGAGTGATTGATTAATATTGTGTCATATGATTTAAAATGTGTATTACATGTGTGAATTATTATAAATTAATTATTTGGGAAAAATAAATTGAGGGTAAATATAATAAATAAATAAAATAAAATAGTTTAATTGGGTTAAAAATATAATAGGACTTGATTGCATGAGAAAATAAATGGGAGGGAGCTAGTTGGAAGTTTGTAGGACCTAGATGTAACAGAAAGTGGTGGAGAAGGATTTAGTGGGTATTTGTGTGACTAAGATCCTATAGAATAGAGTATTGGTGCATCCAAATCCAATGGATGCATGTATAGAGCTCAAAGTGGTTATAATGAGAACAAAACACTTGATCAAGCCATTAAATCCCACTAACTTGAATTTTAAAATCACAAATTCTGCATTTCTTGAACCAACTCCTCCCAAACCGTGTACCAAGAGAAAACCAGAAAATTCTTCTTCTTCTTCAAGCTTTTGGTTCGGCCATGGAAGGGTTAATGGAGTTTTGAGGATTTTCCTTAAGTTTTGGTAAATTAATCCAACTTATCCTCATCCTTTCTTCATCCAAGCTTCAAAGTTCTAGTTGGTGGTTGTTTGGAGAGTTTGGGGTTTCGGTTTCTTCAACATTCTTGAGGTAAGGTTTAAATTTCTGGTTTGTTTAGTGATTATTGGTGATTGAATATTGGTTAGAACCTAGGTTTGGAGAATTTTTATTTTGGTTAGGAAAATTCTAAGTTGATCGAACCACGTTAGGATTTTGAGGAAATTTTGGTTGTTGTTTAAATTGAGCAATTGATGATGGAATTAATGTTGTATAGTTGTTAATTTGATGGTTTAATTGTGATTTAAATTCATGGTTTGCATTTCCCCCTTTTGGCCGAATTGATTAGGGTTTTTGGGGGAAGGTTTTTTTCTTTGTTTAATTGAGTAGTTAATGATGCAATTGAGGTTAAATGTGTATGAATTGTATGGTTTTTATGACAATTGAATCTTGGTTGTGCATTTCTCTATTTGGACCGAATTGTTTTAGGGGAAATTAGGGGAATTTGCTTCCTTATTCCAATTGAGCAATTGAAGTTGTGATTGAGGTTATTTGAATGCTAATTGAATAGTTTAATTATCAATTTGATGCTTGGCTTTGTATTTCATG